>PJEM01004980.1:0-140513 GCA_004023845.1 Helogale parvula | reverse complement strand
TAGCTGTGAAATTAGGTGATTAACTAGTTGGTACTTAACCTGTTAATTTCTGTATAAGTCTAATTACATGAAATAGAAGTGGGGGTTTTGATTTTTTACTTTGCTTTTCTGTTTGGAGTGTCATTGTAACTACTGTATTGTAAATGACGGAAAATAATTGCATATGTTAAAAAAATAAATAGTGTTATATTAAAAAATTCCTATTTATAAAATTAGTTTCAATAGTCACATAGTAGATTTTAACTCAAAGTATACACCATATTATAATCCACAAAAACTCCAAGTACAAACTGATGTAGAGTTTAATTGACTTCCTGACCAGACTGTTTTCTACCGCTCAGAGTTTTGTTCTCAAAACCCATTCTCCTTAATAATAATAATAAACATAAACCATCTCTCGTGATCATCCTATCCAATTTCCATGTGTGCTTGATATCTTCCATGTGCCCTTCTTGATCCATTCCACATTGTCACTCTTCTTTCTGCAGCATTAAGTCCAGAGTTACTACACTGTCTTTTGCAATGCCCATACACCTGTTGTTGGTTGAACTGTACCTCTCTAAAGATACAGTGAAATCCTAATACCTGGTAAGTGTGAATGGAACTTTATTTGGAAATAGTGTTTTTGCATATGTAATCAAGATAAGATGAAGTCATACGAGAAAGGGTGAGTTCTGAATCCAATGACTGTTGTTCTTATAAGGAGAGAGAGGTTTGGAGACACAGAAGAGACACAGGCAAAGAGGCCATATGATGATGGAGTTGAAAGAATAGAGTGATCCAGTTATAGGCCAAGAAACACCAAGGACTGCCACCAACCCTGAGAGGCTAGGACACAGGCATGAAACAGATTCTCCCTGAGAGCATCAAGGGAAAAAACAAAAAACAAAAAACAACTCTAAATTTGGACTTCTAGCTTCCAGAACTGTGAGAGATAAATTTCTGCTTTTTATGGCATCCAGATTGTAGTGAGTTGCTATGGCAGCCTTAGGAAACTAACACAACACCCAAAGTTTTAGAAACTATCCCTGGATTTCTTCCACGGTGGAGAAGGCAAGGTGCCTTTGAGGAAGAGCCCAACTTTGGAGTCTCATATAAATCCTGAGACTATTCTCTGAAGCCTTCACCTATTTCAGCCATTAAACAATGACATTCTCAGATACAAACTGAAAATGCTATATAATAACTTAGCTTTTGCTGATCTTTGGAAATGCAAAATGCCATGGTGGTCCACCAGTCAGAGTAAATTAAATAATAATTCAAGTCCTTCTATCAGTGGACTCAATATGGCTGCAGATCCACGCCATAGTTGTTTCCCCTGTACCATAAGATACAGCTAGAATAGATAGACTTAGTATCTGGCGGAGTCCCTACATTGGTGCACGTTTGGAGTGATGTTACAGACAGAAGTCAACATAAAGAAAAAGCTGGTTAGACTCTCCACATCCGACAAAGACAGTGAAACATAGCAGGTGAGCTGTAGAGTATTTCTATTACTACCAAAGGCTTTAGGACTGTGAAGCTGATAAAGATTACTTATCTCTATTTAAATCTTTTGATCAGTGCTAAATCCAGATAAGTCATAAAGAATTATAGTGATGTTACCACAGGATTCTTGGGTGATGATGCTAATTAAAACTCCTCTTCAAGATGTGATGTCTTTAACTAAAAAATGAAAACCCTAGCATCGATTATGCAATATTTTTCCTAATTCCATCAGTAAGAAAAAAAATATTAATTTATGTTAGGTCCTGATTAAACTTGGTGTCTTGCCAAAGAACCATGTCAGGTTTTTTTTTCTCTTTATGAAAGGACAGCAAAAAAGAAAGTTGATCATCTCAAACACCTCATGCAGAGGAATGATGGGGGGCCCAATTTAGATAAAATACCCCTTGTACTAGTCACCATGATAAAAAGGAAAAAGTCTTGGTGTGTCTCCTTGTATTTTGGAGCAAATATATATTACATTTGGCTATGCAGCCTAACCCATTTATCAGGTAACCCATGAGGCTGCCAGTTTTGAGTGGGTTGTAGAACAAAATAGGTCTCTGAATTAGGTTCAAGCTGTGGTGCAAGCTGTCTTGCTTTATGATCCAGCACATCAAATGGTATCAGAAGTGTCTGTGGCAGTAATACATTCTGAATGAAGTCTCTGGTGAGCTCACTTTGGAGACCCACAGCACACACCAGCAAGGCTTTGGAAGAATGCCAGAATTTAGCTTCCTAATGAACCCTGGTGGAAGCTGAACTCCTGACCAGGCAACACCAAGCCCCCCATATTCTATGACTCTCTAATCACCTTCATAAACACAATATATAAGATAAACTAAACCAATAATTCAATGTGCTTAATAGCATTCAAGTTTAAGGTGGATTATATATCAATTTTCATAATTTATATTACATATATACATATACATATATATACACATTTTTCCCGAGTAGGTCCTGAGAATACAAATGATGTGCATATGCAGGTGATTTAGAACTTCATGGTACCTACCCTAAGCACCTTGCCAACTCTCCTTCTCTCTCTCTCTCTACCTATACCTAGTGTCTCATAGGAATTGCTTATGGTCTATCCTTATTTATAGATGTGTCTGTATTATATTTCAAGTCCATCTGAATATGTATGACTACTTTGTGGCAACTACTTGAGTTGTTTTGAATGACTTTAGGGACAGAAAATCCTTCCAGTAAACAGATATTTGTGTGAAATATCTGATCCACTTTATGTGGAAATATAAATGGAAATATATCTCACACACACACACACACACACACACACACACACACACACACATATGGATCCTAAGCAATGACTAATAACTGGACCAGCTTGACTAAGAATCAGGAAAAAAAACCAGATTAATGTGTCAAGTAGATCTGAAAAGATAAGAATGTTGTAGTACTTTCTATATGGGCACATTATGTAAAGCTATTTATATCCTACGAGTATGCCTGTTATGCGGCAACTAAAGTGAAAAAACATGAATTCAGATATGAAGTCTCTTCATCAAGTTTTCTCTTCCTAATGCTACCACTGAGTACAAAATCTGCTACCATTATAGGCCAATGCTATAACCCCCATATGTCACAAATACCCGTGGAACAGCTAGCTGCTACCTTGTACTAGACTGATTAAATCCCTTTGATCAAGGATTGGATAGTTATTTTTTTCCTCATAAAATATATAGTTTGGGTATGGATTTGTCTTCCCTGACAATAGCAATTCTATCAGCATTACTAGCTATGGACCTGAAACAATCTTTAACTATTGCCATATTGTTCAATATTTTTCTTTCTTAAGAGATACATTTTATAGTATAAACACTATAGACTTCCATTTCTGGTCAAGATGCAGCAACAGAAATCACTCTTATCCTCCTTCAATAAATAGACAAAAACACAGACAAAATATAGAAAAGAGCAGATAAGTGGTAACCTGTTTGTATGCAAGAGAAAGCTATAAAGAAGAAATTATAATGGGGTACGAGAGCATACATGGTGACGACTGGATATATTCATTACTTTAACTGTGATCATGGTTTCATGGGGATATAATTATCAAGATGTTTAAACATGTATAGTTTATTGTATGTCAATCATATCTCAATAGAGCTATTTTTATTTTATTTATTTATTTATTTATTTTTCTTTTATGGTTTATTATCAAGTGGGTTTCTAAGTAACACCCGGTGCTCATCCCAAGTGCCCTCCTCCATGCACATCACCCCCCTTCCCCTCTCCCCCTCCGCTATCAGCCCTCAGTCTGTTCTTAGTATTCAAGAGTCTCTCTGGTTTACCACCCTCCCTGTCCCCAACTATTTCCCCCTTTCCCTCCCCCATGGTCCTCTGCTAAGTTTCTCCTGTTACATTTATGAGTGAAAACATGTGGTATCTGTTCTTCTCTGCCTGTCTTGTTTCACTTAAAATAACACCCTTGAGTTCCATCCACATTCTCACTAATGGCCAGATTTCATTGCCATGAAATACTCCACTGTGTATATAAACCACATCTTCTTGATCCACTTATCAGGTGATGGACATTTAGGCTCTTTCCATGATTTGGCTATTGTTGACAGTGCTGCTATGAACATTGGGGTACATGTGCCCCTATGCATCAGCACTTCTGTATCCCTTGGGTAAATCCCTAGCAGGGCTATTGCTGGGTCATAGGGGAGTTCTATTGTTAATATTTTGAGGAACCTCCAAACTATCTTCCAGCGTGGCTACATCAGTTGACATTCCCACAAGCAGTGTAGGAGGGTACCCATATCTCCACATCCTCGTCAGCATCTATAGTCTCTTGATTTATTCATTTTAGCCACTCTGACCAGCATGAGGCGATAATCTCAGTGTAGTTTTGATTTGTGTTTTCCTGATGATGAGTGATGCGGGGTATTGTTTCATGTGCCTGTAGGCCATCTGGATGTCCTTTTTGGAGAAGTGTCTATTCATGTCTTCTGCCCATTTCTTTACTGGAGTTTTGTTTTTTAGGTGTGGAGTTTGGTGATTTCCTTATAGATTCTGGATACTAGCCCTTTGTCTGATATGTCATTTGCAACTATCTTTTCCCATTCCGTCCCTTGCCTACTAGTTTTCTTGACTATTTCCTTTGCAGTGCAGAAGCTTTTTATCTTGATGAGATCCCAATAGTTCATTTTTGCTCTTGATTCCCTTGCCTTTGGGGATGTGTCAAGTAGGAAATTGCTGTGGTTGAGGTCTAGGACATTGTTTCTCGCTTTTTTCTCCAGGGTTTTGATGGTTTCCTGTCTCACATTCAGGTCCTTCATCCATTTTTAGTTTATTTTTGTGTATGGTGTCAGAAAGTGACACCATCATTCTTCTCAAAGCTATAACAAACTATCCTAAAATTTGTATGGAATCACAAAAGACCCCAAACAGCCAAAGTGAAATTGAAGAAGAAAACCAAAATGAACCACAATCTCAGACTTTAGCCTCTACTAAGAGCTGTAATCATCCAGACAGTATGGTATTGGCACAAAAACAGACACATAGACCAATGGAATAAAACAGAGAACCCAGAATTAGACCCAAAAATGTATGGCGAAGCAGGAAGGAGTATCCAATAGAAAAAAATATAGAGCTATTTTTTAAAAAGAAAAGCTTGTGGGTTGCCTGGGTGGTTCAGTCAGTTAAGCTTCCGACACTTGATTTCGGCTGAGATCATGAACTCATGGTTCATGAGTTTGACCCCTCTACTGCAGCGCAGAGGCCACTAGGGATTATCCCCCTCCCTCTCTCTATGCCCCTCACCTGCTTCCTCTCTCTTTTTTACAATTAAACTAAAAAGTAAAAAAGAACTCCATGGATTCCTTTTGCCAAAATCATAAAATTTCTACTTTATTCTTGTGTTTTCCTATACTAATAACTAAAAAATAGTTAATTTAGTACTATTGAACTATTGACATAGAAGCTATATACAGAATACTCTAAATTTATGACTGATTAGCTTTTTACAAAACCATAGACAATGTATACATATCATGAATGATGAACATTATGTCAAGACATTTAAAACTAATAGTCATTGAAATTATAAAGTTGGAGTTGAACTATTGATGATTTCACTTTATTTCTATAACAATTCCTGTTCATGCATTTGTCTGAATAAATTTTTGTCCAACTATTTATAAAATTAGCCTGTTAACTGAACGACTGATGAGAACAATACTAAATAATTAATGTATATATGCACTGTACTAGTTTTATTACTTTCAGTTAGACTGATTTGCACAGCTATTTTGACATTGTATAGAACCAAGTTTAAATGACATCTATACAAAAGTTTTATTTTGGAAGAAATTTACCATATCAAAATTCTTCTGAAAATATGTGAACTTATAATATATATATATACACACATATATATATATAAATGCTCAATTTTTACACTACCATGTATTTGAACAATTTCTATTAGTTAATGCCTTTACTAACATTTTGTTTGTTTATTTTTCTCTGGGATACATGGAGAACTACTTGCAATTTGAGCATGCATTCATCCCTTAAAGACTGTGCAGGTTGCTTAGCAAAGGGAGCTTTGTGCTGTCAGTCCTTTATCACAGAATAAGTGCTCATGTCTATCTTTACATGTAAACACTGGAAGGACTAATCCTGCTTTGGTGTATCAAAGCATTTCAATTCTGTTTCTAAACGATAAGTGGCCTTGAACAAAGAAAGGTATCAAAACCTTCTTACACATTCTGCTTAAATAAGAAATGTCATTTAATTGGAACAAGCTTCATGAAACTGGGGCTCCTGGTTGAAGAGATTAAGGTGTGATTTATCATACTGGTGAAGTCACTCAGATTCTTGCCAGACCTGATCTGGCTTGTCAACTGCCTCTAATATATTCAAATTTTCTTTTTTCAAAATCAAATAAGCCCACCCACATTGATACTGTTGAAGAACACCGCTGAAACATTTTGAAAATTAAACTAAAATTAAAAATATTTTAAATGTTTTTCATATTTTTCCTGTCATATTTAGAAACTTCTAGCAATCAGCAGCTGTGTATTTGGAAATACAATCCTCTTTAGATAGTTTCTTTTTTCCCTATTGGAAAAATGTCATTGACACTCAGGGTTTTTATCTTCATTTAGACAGTGACCTTATTCCTGAGGGAAAATAAAAATGAATCTCAAAACTATAGCCTTGTTTCATTTGGCATTTCAGAAAAGCCGCTCAAAACCCCAGCTGTCAGGAATCCTGATTCGAACTGCTTTGAGTCACGAAGGTCAACAAATACACCTGAAAGGGACTGTAAATGGTTATCCTTTTCCTTGTTATCACTTTGTTTGATGAAGACTTCATTATCTTTGAAGCAACTGTAAGAACTTAGCTTAAAAGTGCTGCCCTAAGTTGAATTTGACATATTAGATTCTTAAAAAAAAATCCTTGACAAGTATAAGGGATATCACATTGACAATTAAAATAAGGTAAGTGAGGGGAAAATAGGTAAGTAGGAATATATAAAAAATACCTTTATAAAATATACATGCCCCATCAAAGAAAATTAGCTAGAACATACCAAAAGAATTAGCTATTAAAGAGAATTTTCTCCAACACAAAACCCTTTGTAAAATATAACATAAATGTAACAGATGATGTAACAAAAAATATAATATGAATTAATTTGAACATTTGTTTTCCTACAAATCTTGGTAACACCATCATATGGAGTGTTCACGTTCCAAGGAATTTTATTCTCACACATATAAGTTCTGCATGCATATTTATCAAGGAATCTGAGTCTTTTTTTATTAACTTTTAGAAACTATGATATAGAATTTTTGCCTTATTTCCTAAGAAGCAAAGGAAAATGAAATTCATTTATACCGATTTAATGAAAAATTCATGCTTTCACTTATATCAGCCTAATTGTGGAGATTTAGAATTTTTGGAAAAGTCATAAAATCAATGTAGTATGAAGGTTCTTAACTGTTGGAGCTAATGGTGAAGTCAGTTTCAGGGCATTGTTCATTGAAGATGCTGTGATTATATTAGAATCATTTATATGAGGATGACAATTTCCAGTTGTCTCAAAATTAGAAAATGGAAAGCAAAATCAGTCTCTCATGATGTTCTAAAAGTTTCAGGGGAAAAAGGAAGAAAATATGAAATGCATGTAGCAATGGTGTGAAATACTTAAGACAGTGTTCATCACTATTAATATAACTAGAGAATATCTAGTAATGGACACTTGTTTTCCCTTAAACACCATCTTATTTGTGTAGACTTGTAACTTTCATAACTATACCTTTCATTTCAAATTCCTTCTCATTAACATTTACATTTAAAGACATATGTATAAACAGGAATTAGCAAATATGTGAATCTACTTTGCTAGATATAATTTTACTCAAGTGTGATAAGATTCATTGTAGATACTTAATTTTCCATTGACCTCATTTTTTCCATAACATAAACAATCACACTAAATGAGATGTTTTTGAAATATCACTGGAAATTTAATTATGAAATCTGGAAAATTATATGTATCTCCTCGCTTTTATTGCTTTAAACTACACAAAAGGTTGGAAGAATAGATAAGCAAAACAAAAACAAACCTCTAGGAACACTAAGAGTAGTTCAAGTAGGGCAATGACTGTCACTAGCATTTTCTCATCTTAATAAAAGATACTAAGAGCAAGTTTTGTCTTTAGAATGATGGTGTTTCATGTTTGCTCATTAACTAGAACTATTCCTCAGAAACATGGCCATTGCACACAGAATGGAGAAAATGGGAAATGCCAGAGTACATAGAGGCTGGGAGTAATGTAAAAAAAATCAGTGTGGAGGTGTTCAAATATATCTTAATTTAAACCAGCTTATATCCAAGATATGTCTTAAATAAATGCTAGCCATATAGTCAAGTAATTTATCAATAATGAAATATATATTTCTGACAAAGTTCAAAGAACCAATTTTCTTAGTATTTTAGATATAATGAATTATAATACATTTGAAAAAACGATTTTGAAATACGATAGAGAGACAGACAGAGATAGAGACAGAGAAAGAGATAATAGATAAACAGTGCTAGTTGACCCCACTTTAAATCATACAGTTGAAAAAAAAACTTTAATAGCATAGTTTCTCTACTTTAGGATCCATTCTGACCACTATCACCACTATTTATAATGTTTATTATTGTGTGAGTCCTTGAAAATAATTATATTTTGATAATATATTAGAGACAGCATTAAATAGCCATATTTCTAATGCACATGAAAGCAGCCATATGTAAGGTGATATATTTAAGTATCTTAGAAAAAGGAGTCTCCTTTTTCAGTGAATTTACTCACACTTTATATAAACAAAACAACAAAACTATAGTTACCTTTTAAATGTAGAATTTAACTATCCCAATAAAACTATCATGAGCTAAATACTATGTTGGGATAATATAAGGCTAAGAAGACTTAAAATTGAAAGTTCAAAGAGGATTCAAAATAAATGGCTTCTCAAATTGTATGGTAATCATTATACGGTCAGTTCTCAAAAGTTACATGCAATAGAAATAATTTTAAAAATTATTGTAAAGAGTGAAACAGCATTTGTTCTAACTTAAATAATCTCAAAGATGTAATTTCTTTTCTTAAGATTAGCATTTTTATTATGTTTTTAATTTTAGTTCCAGTACAGTTAACATACAGTGTTATATTAGTTTCAGGTGTACAATATAGTTATTCAATATCATTACTCAGTGCTCATCATAAGTGCACTCCTAATCCTCTTCACCTGTTTCACCCATCCTCCACCAATACCCCCTCTGATATGCTTTATTTGAAATGAGTATCTTCAGTTAGAGTCAGCGTTTTTTTTTCAACAAGAACATTTTTACTTGAAGTATACTTCAGAATACATGGTTCTAAAAGATATATATAAAACATTCTAGAGACACCTGGGTGGTACAGTCGACTCTTGATCACAGCTCAAGTCATGATCTCACTGTTTGTGAATTCAAGCCCCACATTGAGCTCTGCACTTAATGTTGCAGAGCATGCTTGGGATTCTGCCTCTCTTTCTCTCTGACCTTCCCCCGCGTGTTCCCTCTGTCTCTCTCTAAAAATAAATAAACTTTTAAAAATTCCATCCAAGAAAAATAGAATATGTGTTTTCTTCAAGCATACACAGAAGAATTCCCTGGTTCAATCACATAACAAATATATGTAATTCTGCTTATTTTTCATGTATCACAATTTTGTATATAGAGATTTGTAGTGACATCAGTAAAATAAAACAAGTCAGTATTAGTTTCAGTCAGTGTATTAAGATATTATATGTAAACATGAAAATATTTAATTTATATAAATTCAGAACCTGGATTTGGCTTAGACAACATCAGATAGTCCTATTTTTTTTCTGTAGTTTATGAAGTGTTTTGGAACATTATAACTAGACACACCATTTCTACTCAAGAAACTAGATTTCATTATTCAGCCATTTAATTCTCCCTAGTAATAAACACTACTTTTCAAATTTAGCATTAGCAATAAACCACAATAATATAATATTGTTAAAGTCATTGATGATAATATGAATAATTGTTGACTAAGAATTATATGCCTGGAATTATATTAACTATTTTAGATGAGTATTGTGACTTGAAGACAAGCAGTTAAATCTTAGAGAGGTTTAATAACTAACACATAACAACATGACTTCCAAGTGGAAGAATCTGTACTTTGTTTCTAAAACTGACCTTTACTACATTATATGTTGCTTTCTGCCTATAAATTTTTCCTTAAAACAAAGCAAAGAAAGTTCTCTGAAATCTTATTTCATTCCATAGTATCATTATAAATTCATGTAAGTCCCCTTCCTTTGGTAGAATAGTTCCATGATTCTACCAAAGAAGAATTTTATTCTGAGTGATGTTTGGATTTAACAAACACTACTTAAATTTGCTTGGTACTATACTGGTTCTACCAATTATCTATATATAAGGAGAAATAGAAAACTCTCCGATTCATTGTTCTGATAGTGAACATCTTGGATCTTACTAATCTTTCCATTAACACATTTAAAAAAACATAGGCTCGAATATTATTTTCATTGACTGAATCAGAATGGCATTGCTTTTATTCATATGTTCACTATTTGATATCTGATACTTAACTGGTTAAAGACTAGAACTAGTTAAGGAAATTTAACTGGTTAATTATAACCAATTAAGGATGATAGTATAATGCACACAGAGCTATGCTATAATCACATCTGAAGAGATCTTCATTTTCATTATGTTTTGCAAATTACATCACATTATTGGCTAGTGTTTCATATTTTTTGATCCAAAGAGAATAACTCAATTTGGAATATTATGTAACTTGAAATGTACTGCATGATAATGATTTTAGTAGGCCCCTCTAAGTCTCAGCAAAGCAAGTAGGACTATCATGACGGCTAACACTCCATTATTTTCTACAGTTCAAGTAATCCCTCTATCAGGTTTATAAAAGCCCCCCTGTGTTCCCTCTTTAATCATAATCCTCCTCACCGAACGGAGCACCTTGCTGTTGCTTGGCTTTTTCTCTCATCACAGGGACAAGCATCATTACTGCTAAGAACTTCCTAAGACTTTCTTCATTTTTTTAAATATCAATGCAGGTTCAGGATTGCAAAACTGGCCATCCACTGGGTATCCTCTGGTAATGTAATGAACACACGGTGGCTGTTGTCACTTAGCCTCTCCATCAGGAATTGTGTTTATTCTATCTGACAACTACAAAGACTTCTAATTTCTGAGAACAATTTCTATCTAGCTCATTCTAATCACTAAGGACTCTTTCATTTTAAAAGGGGGGAAAACAGTGTGCTTAATGATTTCAAGTCTTATTCTGAAAAGTAAGCTCTGTGATTGCTGTATTTTTGTTACAGTTTCAAAGTACTCTTTTCTACAGTCTGACATGTGGACTTCAACAAATAATACAATATTTCTTTAGACTCCATTAACTTAATCTCTGAATTTTTTACTGGGGAGGTGCTTATTTTGTTAAATCCATATTTTTTCAGCATTTTACTTAATAAAATATTTTTCTCAATATATTATCTTACTTAAATTTGTATATTTATTTAATTGTTAAATTTTAGTGGCTTCATACACCAGTTCAGAGGGAAGTTGTAGAACAAGTGTTACTTAAGGAACATTTAAAACCCATATTCCTTGATTTCCATCCCTCCAGCACTTCCCCACCACACACACACATACACACACACGCACACACACGCACCGTAGACCCTAAATCTTTATCTTCCCAAAGCTATGAGGTGAGTCTAATGCAGAGCCCAGACTGTAAATATTGGTATAGCCATGAGAGCAAATTCAGTATAAAGTAGTTACATAGAAGCTCACCCCATTCCCATTGTTACTATGTGAGAAATAAATTATTGTCTGCTAAAATTTAAAAGAATGAGGAGAGAAAGCATAAGTAATTGATTCTAGCTAAAAACAAAGGAAGGCACAGAATGTGAGCAATATTTGCTGTGGTTTGACTATTGAACAACATATTTTACATTCTGTTTACAGCTAGTGGAGTCTAAACACATTGTAGTTGTGACCTATTTGGATCCTGTAGCAACATAAATGAGAGCAAAATAAATATATTTTCAGATAAAGAACAGCTGGGAGAATTTATGTTTACAATTTGCAGTTTTATTTTAGTCTTCTGTGTCTTATGATTAAAGTGTATATCTTCTAGGCAACATATTATTCAGGGTCGATTTCTTATCCAATTTAACAATTAGGGTCAATTAATTAAACTGTTTAGTCCATTTATGTTTAAGGCAATTATTATGACTAGATTTCAGTATGTCATCTTGCTATGTGATTTCCATTTGCCCTTTCTATTTTTTTAATCTCACTTCCTTTCTGACTTAATATGAGTTATTTATTTTGCTTTACAATTCAATTTGATTTCTCCATTTTTAAAATGTTTATTTTTGAGAGGGAGAGAGGGAGAGACGGAGGGAGGGAGAGGGAGACAGAGAAAGTATGAATGGGAGAGGGGCAGAGAGAAAGGGAGACACAGAATCCAAGGCAGGCTCTAGACTTTGAGCTGTCAGCATGCAGCCTGATTCAGGGCTCTAACTCACAAACCATGAGATCGTGACCCAAGCAGAAGTCACTGCTTAACCAACTAAGCCACACAAGTACCCCTCAATTTGACTTCTCCTATTGATATCTTAGATCAGCTTCTTTTTATTATTCTGTCCATAGGTGTTAAGCTTACCAGCATGTGCACTTTTCAAAGGTTATTTAGAGTTAATGTTGATAACAATTTACACTTTTAAAATTCACATCAGGGGGACCTGGATGTCTCAGTCAGTTAAGCATCTGACTCTTGATTTTGGCTCAGGTCATGATCTCATAGTTCCTGGGATTGAGCCCTGCCTCAGGTTCCAGTCTGACAGGGTAGAACCCATTTGGGATTCTCTCTCTCTCATCCTATCTTCTGCCCCTCCCCCACTCATGCTATATAAATAAAACTTTGAAAAAAACCACATAATTAACTTAAAAAAAAGTATGGTCCTAGTTAAAATTTGATTATTTTTTTTTTAGTACTTTAAAAATGTCATTCCAGGGGATCCTGGGTGGCTCAGTTGGTTGAGTGATTTAGCTCAGGTTATGATACTAGGATCATAGGACAGACGACTGCATCATGCTCTGAGCTGAGTGTAGAGCCTGTGTGAAATTCTCTCTCTCTCTCTCTCTCCCTCTGCCCCTCTCCCTTGCTCATTCTCTAATATAAAATAATTAATTTTAAAAAACAATAAAGTTTTTAAAATAGAATATAAATATGCATTCCAATGCCTTCTGGTCTACATTGTTTCTGACTGAAGCAATTTTTCAACGTTTTCTTGCATTTTTGTTTTTTTCTGTGTGTATTTTGGTATCTTGTTCCTCTGATTGTTTTAAAGGTTTATTTCTTGTCTTTCAATTGCAGTAGTTTAAATATAACGTGCCTGGCTGTGGTTTAATTAGTATTTTTTATGTTGGGTTTGCTTAACTTTTTACATGTGACACTTCATTTCACCAAATTTAGGGATTTTTTTTCACCATAATTTCTTCAAATATTCTACACCTCATCATCAGAATTTCTTCCTCATGTAGCATTTCAATTACACAGATATTAAAATACTTGGCATTATCTCATAAGTAACAGCATAAGTTCATAATTCTTTTTAAAAATATTTTGAGATTAGGGCATTTATTTTGATCTCTCTTCAGATTTGCTGACAATCCTACCATCTCCAGTCTGATCTCAAGAAAATTCAGTTAATTCTTCATTTTAATAAATATAATTTTTAGCTCTTGAATTTGTACTTTTTTTAACTTTTGCAGCTGAAATGCCCTTTTATTTCCATAAACTATTCATTACTTAGAGTATTAACCATTCTTGGAACATTTCTTAACAATTTGAACTGATTTATAATAACACATTTAAAATTTTGTGCTCTAATTTCAATGTCTGGCCCTCTTATGAGTTGCGTTTTTTTTATTGCATCACAAATTCTAGTTTACTCCCAGGTCTAGTAATTATATTTTAATAAATATTGTTAAAAATATATTTTTATATGTACAGAAAAGTTTAGAATGTAGTAAAGATTTCCTTATACTTATATCTGGTGTCCTCAATTGTTAACATCTTTTATTAGTATGGCACATTTGTCATAATTAATTACACAATCATGACCTACTTAGGTTATAACTTAAAGCCAATAGATTATTTAGATTGCCTTATTTGGTTTTCCTAATATCCTCTTTCTGTTTCAAGACCCTATCCTTGTACCACCCTACATTTAATACTCATGTCTCCTTAGTCTCATCTTCACTATGACAGTTATTATTATTATTATTATTATTATTGCTATTAATTTTAATTTTGAGTAATGGGCACTGCACATTGAAGGAATATTGGGTTTTGTGTTCCATAAGATAGTTCAATTATTGGCTATTGTTCTTGAACTTGCTTCTATGATATGACAACTTTATGGATGCTCAAGGTTCCGAAGCTTCCTAACTTAGTGACACTAAACTCTCCAATTTGGGTCTCCCTGCAGTTCCTATTAGGGTGAGTTGAGTAGACTTTCCTAGAGCTTCATTCTTGTTTGTAAGCAGTATTACAGGTATCTCAAACCCATGCCTACAGAGTTCATCAGCAGTTAACAAAGTTTCTTGCTTCTGCTCTGCCTTCACTATTCTGCTCCTCTTAGGTTCTTTTATTTCTATTCTATGCTCAATCTCAGAGCCGCCACTGTGTGTAAACTAGTTGAGGCAAACATTCCTGGAATGTCTGCAGTCCAACACTCAGCCAAGAATTTGTGGGAATTTTTTGTCACATCCTCTTTTCAGACCACTTTTTCCATGGTCTTTCATCACATATTGTAGTTGTATCAATCACCCTGAGTTCCAATATCTGCTTCCTTAATTCTTTAGGGCTCTAGCTCTTTATGGATGCCAGCTTGCCTGGCCAGAGTAAAACATCATCTCCAGGAGGCGGATCTAAGTGACGGTGGTGCTTACTAACTACATCTCCCTCCTCTCAGGAATCACAATGTTGTGTTGTCTGTTTTCCAATACCAGGAATATTAAAGGAAACCTACTTCTGAGAGGTCCACAATTCTTTGATGAGTGATGCCTGCTTGAATATTTTTATATGGTTTGATGATTATACATTATGGAAGCACTAGTCTGGAATACATTATACTATCCTGGATGAATGCAGAAGTTCTCTGCTTAGTCTTTGGAGGAGTGATAAGGATGTGTCAATGTTGACCAGAGACCCAGAGGAAGAGGAAGGAGGTTTCCTTGCTGTTTGAGGCGCATAGTTCTGATTTAAATAAGGTTATAACATAGAAAAACAAGTACAAATACAGGTTACAGGCCAGGCTGGATATGCACAAATATCACCCTATGAATATTTTAATCATAGGGCTGGATAAATTTTTCCAGGAAGTGAAGAGAGAGAGAAGATAAAATGCCTAAGGATTGCATCATAGGGCAATCAAATACCTCAAGATCAGAAAGATACAGAAGTACTCCCTAAGGAGTACTTAGTAGATACTTAGTAGATAGTAGATAAGTAGTAAAAATTAAGGTTGGAATTTTACAAATACTCTAGAAAAAAAAAAAGAAACTATACTAAGCAAGAGGAGCATGGCGGTTACAAAAATGTACCTCTCCCATCTCCGACTGCAGAACTGACTGCTCAGCTGCAGTACTTTGAAATCCATCTCTACATCAGCACCAGAGCCACACCAAACACATGCTCCCAGCCAAGGACAACGTGTGAACTTCTCTGAAGGGTGACCTTTGTTTTAAGATTCCCCATGAGCCTGTTGATAATTTTTTAGAACTGAAAAGCCTACTGACCTAAATAGATTATCTTCAAACTCTTCATTCTTTCTTTCCTTTTTAACCTTTCCCTCATTCCATTCCTTTTCATTCCTCTTCCTTTTCATTCATTCCATTTCAGTCCTTCTTAGGACTGAAATCTAACTCATGATCTGATGACTCTTCAGCCTGTAGTTTAGCTCCCTCTCTATTTTCCCTGACAGGCATTTCCCCTCAATCAATTTTGTTCCTGTTCACCCTGTGTACTTCTCCATAATGGAGTTTGTAAAATGATCTTTACAGGGGAAACAAAAACAATATTCTAAAGAGAGAGCTATGTTTTGTTAGAGGGACGGGATAAAGTAAACTTTAAAAAATAATTTATAGGGAGTTTGCTGATAAGACTGTAGTACATGTACCTGTATAGTTTGGTAGAGATGGAAGACCAAGTCAGATTAGAGGAAATATAGAGATAGACTAGGACATTGTAGGTAAGGAGATAGGACCTATACGTCCAGGTCTTCATGAATGACTGAGATTTTATATACACACACATACACACATGCATATATTCATATATACATATCTGTGTACATACACATATGAGTGCATGTATGTGTGTGGCTATGTGGGGGGAGGAGTGTATATGATAAGATTAAACCAGATGTTCTCTTAGGAGAAATAAGTTGTCAGTGTATGACTGGTTGATCTATCTCTCTTTTCTTCTTTTAGTTTCAAGCTTTTGTGTAAATTCCATTTAGTTAAAATACTGTATGATATTAATTTGGTTTGGTCTTTCAGAAAGTTTTTAGAGATAAGGATGAGGAGCACTGAGAGAAAAAAGTTGAGAGTGCAAGAAGCACTAAGACTTATGTGCTTTTATACAGGGTCTGGAAGAGAACAAGGAAAAGAGCCAAGTTAAAGGACTAATGAACATCTGTGGAAGACCATCTAAATATTTCAGTGCCCCCTTGTGAATTTTTGGGGGGTTTTGACATTTCGACAGTTTAAAATTGGAGGTATTCTTATGAAGAAATATAAAGACATCAAGAAAACAAAATTTAGCGTTTATATATATAAGAAAATAATTTTAAATTCGACAAATTAAAAATTATACACATGTGTAATGTGCTTACCAAGAATCTGGTAGATAAATAATATTCTGGTAACTAGAAAATTTTGAAAGATTAAAAATGTTCGCTTTTCAGTAAACTGATTTATAGAATATTTATTTCCATGTAAAATATAATTATACTACTGTAATAAATGTGAAAACACAACAAAAGTGGTGATGGTTTCTATATGAATTTAGAAGTCTGAAGTGCTTGTAGGACAGATACAAGGAACATATTTTCCTTCACAGCCTTCAGAAAGAACCAATGCACTGGCACCTTAGCATTGGATTTCTGGCCCCCAGATCCATGACAATACATATCTCTCTGATTCAAGCTACCCAGATTGTGGTACTTGGTTAAGGAAGCCCTGTAGCCTAACATACCAGGCAATGCTTCAGGTATCTGTGATTCCAGAATTCTCTGCCTAAATGGCTCTAGCTTTGATGATTAGGAATCTTGATGTGTGATGTGTGTTAATGCAATGCATCATAAAACTCCAGAAAGCCTAAGAACTCTGGATCCTAACCTCTCTGTAAGTCATTTTAAAGGTATATTAGTCAATATAAGACCAGAACATATTTTTGTATCAAATTATTTATTTATGATTTAAAAAGTGTAGACATGGTATTTGGATCTGTGTTATTTGGTTCAGATCATATGACAGGCAAGCCTGTCTATGTTAAAGCTAATTCTTCCTGTTGTCATTAGACACAGACAAATATATACTAAAAAGATACCTGCTTTATTTTTCAGGCAAGGGCTAGTTATTGTTATTTTTAAAAATATATGACACTATTAACACAAGGACAATAGGAACATATATGCTCTTGGAAGTAGCTCACTGGAATACTTTAGAACATAAAATCGAAGAAGTATATCAGCTATATACATAATAAATGTTGATTATATATCTTGACAACCACTTCAATTTATGAGATTACATTAAACTGATTTTTCTACTTGACCAAATGAAGTCACATAAATGAATTTTTACTTTGTCAAGAATCATCTGAATCATGAAGAGCCAAATCTGTGTTCATATACTTAAATTTTGGAGTGGCTATAGTGAAGCTTATTCTTCTTCCAACACTAACCAAAATAAATACCTTCTTCTAATTATTTAAATGTCCTTTTGTATTTAGAACCTTAAAATATTTTATTATTTTAATGTATAATCATATATTTAACTTAGCCCTTTTAACAATTATTTCTTTTTTCATTACATGTATTAATTTTTCTAACAATATTTTAAGTCCAATATGAATATTGCTCATATTATTTATTATTATTTATTGTTCTTTGTATCACTATTTTTCCTATCATACTAATTTTCTTAAATCTCTTCATTATTAAGCTTAAACCAATAATGGCATTTTTAAAAAGATATTTATTTTTTGGGGGGGGGAGGGCCTGAAAGTAATAGAGACAGAGATAGAGAGAATCTCAAGCCACTTCTGCAATATCAGTGCAGCGGCTGACACAGGGTTTGAACCCATGAACCAGGAGATCATGAACTGAGCCAAAACCAAGAATCAGTCACTCAATGGACAGCCACCCATGTGCCCCAAAAGGGCATATAATAATAGCTCAATAAATTTCAATTCATTATATGTTCAAAATATTTTTGAAATAAGAGTGTACACAATAAATTACATTTAGAAATATATATGCATAGTATACATATTTTTATAAATACATATTTATCATATATATACACTTACACATAGTTAAAACATAACACTTGCTTCCTGTATCATGTGAAAAAGAATTTGGGAATTGAAAATACATTCTACATTGCTGGAATTTGTAATGCAAAATTCACTGTAAATATTTATATTAAATGTTATTTAATATAAATAAAGTTATCAGGACAAATTTGGAATGTAGTGCTCACCTTAAGATTCACCAGCTAATAGCTAAATTGACTAAACTACTCTCTGAGCACCGAAGAACTTAGATTATCTCCTATATCATACCATCTTCCCTTTCATAAAAATGATTACAAATCTAATATTGAATATACCACTTTTGACGGATGTGCTTGAGCATTCATTCACTCATGGAAACTAGACAGTAAATGCTGAAATCAGTCAATGAGCCACAAAATGAAGAAGGTAACAAATGATAAAGTGAGGTGTTTTTGTTGTTCTTGTTGTTTTTCCAGAAGGAGATAGAGTTTTACTAGTATATTAATCATCAGTATCCATATTTTTAAAAAGTCCTCAGCAGGCATATTCTATGTAATTGATCATCTTTTTCAACTATTTGTGTTTGTTATGTTGAAATAATAAAACTAAAACAAATCCAATAAAATTTTATGGCAAAAAACATAAATAATATTTTTTACTTGCTCTAATCAAAACGTTTTTGTGTTCCATCTTAATTAGGAAGCTGTTTCTTTTTGCCATCATTTTCAAAGTAAAAAATGACTTCTTTTTAGATAAGTTGTTTTTATTGGAAATTTCTCTTTTTTGCTAGAAAAGATTCCTACAGAAACCCAGAAAGGATTTCCTCCATTGACTTAAGTAATAATAGTAATACATGAAATGTTTGAAAAGTTCCTCTTTTTTAAATGTTTTTTCCTTTTTAGTGGATGGCTATAATTTCATATTGCTAATTCAAATCCTTATTGATATTCATATCTTTCCTTATATATAGTAGTTGTCTTTAAACTGAATCATATATATCACAGTGTAAATTATATCTGAAAGAAATTGGTTAATTTTAGTGTTGTCTTGAAAAGACATTGTCCTATCCAATGGCTCTCCAATCAGTAATTTATATTACTTCCAGCACATTACATCCTAACACCACCTGGGAAGTAAAATTTTCTGGAGGGTTGGTTTTCATTTCATTCTAAATGCCTGATTGATGAAATTAAGCATGTAAACATTTAAGAAGCTGAATTAAGAGGTTCATGAATAGAATAAACATTCTTTTACTGTGTCCCTTTAGATTTGTTGCAAGATGAAGCATAAAATCTAAAATAAACATTTATAACTTCTGAGTTTCTCGCTTAAAATATAATCACATTGAAGGTATTCATTATATACTTATTATCCAAACTTAGCATTAGACAAAACCTAAAAGTTAATCTGGTTATTCAAGTCAAAGTATTTTATTTTACTTCCCAAGTAACTGAGATTTATAATGGTTAAGATTCCTGCCCAAGTTGATAGGAATAATTATGATAACTTTATTACTACTCACATTTTCTGATTATAAACCAATGCAGTTTTCCATAAAATACATCCATTTACACTTAATACACATAGTCCTTTTTTCCCACAGGTGGAATGTACCAATTTGCATAACAAAAGCTATTTGGCAAATTAGGAGGAGTTCTTAGTCTCAGAATTATTATTTTGAAATAAAGGAAACAAATGCTTTAAGATGAGCAAAATAATTGAGATTTCAAAAGTATTTGAGTGAAAGATATAAGTAACAGACATATATACATATTTTACTAATAGCTGTTTACTCTAAAAGTTGTTTCACATAACATTTCGCAAAATGTCCAGGAAAGCAGGGTAAAGTACTATAACACAATTTTTATTGCAACATGGTCATTTTTGTGTGGGTGGGGAGTCTGACCTCAAAAACCATGTTCCATTTAAGCTCTTCTATGCAGGAATTGCCATCATGGTTGATATCAAAAAATATTTTTAGTGTGGCAAAACTTACACGGTAAATGTAAACTCCTCTACTTATTCAGCAGTGTACACTCATGGAAAACAAGAAGTCATATGTAATGACTTAAATAATTAGACAGCTTTGCTCTCAGTAAGAATAAAATCAGTTTAAGATTCATTTTTCTATCTGGAAAATTTAAGACAGTGATAGCATAGTATGGTGATCAATAAGTCTCTCCTTTGGATGCTATATTTTTATAATCTCTTTTCATCTAAGAATAGTCCCCTGCCTTTCTGTTATTGTTCTTGTTGTTTTTCACAACATTAAATTTTCTAAAAAATCTAGACCAGGTGACTTGTAAAATGTCCTATATTTGTGTGATTATCTCCTTGTGGCCATATTAAAGTTTAAACTTAAAAAAAAATAAGTTCAGAACTTTATTAAGTTGGAAACAAGATCAACACAGGAATGGAAATCTCTGCCTAGGACATTAGGCAACAACTACACATAAGGAGTGATGATGATTTGATATCAAGGCGTTTTCAAAAGAAGAAAAAGCAGAAGACTTGATTAACTCATGTGTTCCTGAATTTTAAAGCATATTCTAAGGAAGACATGTGCATTTATTCTATGGACAATAGAGAGACAAATGTCTGTTGTAATTATAGATATCAAAGCCACCAAAAAATAGTTTGAAATATGAAATTACGTGAAAATACAAAAGTGACATAATCTAATTTCCAGCAGTAAAAGGTAAATCACAAATTGAAAGGAAATATAAAAGTTGTTTTTAAGCATAATAGGAATGTTTCTTATGAATGATGAGTATTGGTCTTCAAAGGTTACATATGGGACCAGTATCAGCTTAGTGTCTGCAAAAGCCAAAGGGAGGAGATCCTAGAGAAGAATTTGTAGGTTGAGACTGAAGAGAGGAGGGAGCAGAGAAGACACCTTGCCCCGGTGACACTGGGAGGATGATAAGAAAACGTGATTTTCCCTTGGCTGATTAACTAATAGTAAAGTTTTAATCTGTTGTCAATAAATTACTTCCTGCCACCTTGCCACTGTGTATTAATTCCATGAGGGATGGAATATGATGCTTAAATTCTGTTTAATTTGCAACCAATGACATATTAGGTATTTTTCCTTGAGATATTCAATTAATATTCTTCAATAAGTATTATTTTAAATACAAAGACATTAATAATTAACCACATATAAAGACTGATATCAATCAAATGGGACAGATACAAATATGTTCTCTTTAAAATATTATATTAATTTAATATAAATAACTTTGCTTAAATGTCAAAGAAAAATTATAAATTTAAGTAAAAGTATGAGAATCCTTTATTTACTTGACATGAACCTAGCTCATAAATATGTGACCAACTTGGTAACTTGGTAATGCACGCTCTCTCGCTCTCTCTCTCTCTTTATTTCTTTCTCTCCCAAAATAAATAAATATTAAAAAAATTAATCCTACCTTAAAAATAAATAAAATACAATAAAGTAATAAAATAAAATAAACTTTACCTCCATTTGTGACAACATGGATGAAGATATAGGGTATCATGTTAGGTAAAATAAGTACTTCAATCCACTTCCAATAATAACTTCATAGTTAGTGAGAGTATCTTACAATTACAAATAATCACAATTCTTCCCTCCCTTCTATGCATCATTCATGTCAATAATTTCACTTGGAGAAATATACTATATATATGCATATATATGTATAACTATATAATACATAGTTACTGTTATTATTTTGAAAAAACTGTTAGATCAGTTAAAAATTTTTTAAAAATGAAAGTTTCCTTTTGTCTTCACCTCTTCCATATCTGATGTTTTCATTTCTCTATGTAGATCTGGGATTCTGAACTATACCATTTTCCCTGTCTCTAAAAACTCCTTTTACCATTTCTTGCAAGGCAGATCTACTGCCAACTAATTCCCTCATTTTTTTGTTTGCCTAAGAAAGTCTTTATTTCTCACTTTTGAAGAATAATCTCTCAAGATACAGAATTTCTAGGTTGGTAAGATTTTTGTTTTGTTTTGTTTGTATTTTTCTTAATATTTAAAATATTTCAATGCCCTCTCTTTGTGCTTGCATGGTTTCTGAGGAGTAGTCAAATGCAATTCTTATTTTTGCTTTTCTAATAGGAAAGATGTTTTTCCTATGACTCCTTTTCTTTACCTTTTATTTTCTGCACTTTTAATATAATGTTCCCTTAGTATTTATCCTGATTAGTCTCCTGTCACCATCATAGACACAGGGTTTGATGCCATATTACTTTAAGGATAATTGTCAGTCATTACTGTTTCAAATATTTCTACTTTTCCGTTCTCTCTTTTCTACTTTAAATATTTCCATTACGCATGTGTTACACCTTTTTGTAGCTGTCTCACAGTTCTTGGATATTTTGTTCCTTTTTTTTTTCCTCTTTGCTTTTCAGTTTGGAGGCCCCTCTTGAGACACTCTCAAGATCTGAGATTCTTTCCCCTGTTGAGTCCAGTCTACTAACAAGTCCATCAAAAACATTCTTCATTTCTTTTATAGTGTTTTAGATCTCGAGAGTTTACTTTTTAAATTCTTTCTTAGAATTTCCATTTGTGTGCTTACATTGCCCATCTGTCCTCACATGCTGTCTACTTTATTATCCGTTAGAATCCTAAGCATATTAACCATAGGTATTTTATATTCTTGATATGTTAAATCCAACATCCTTGTATCTGTCTTGTTCTGATACTTGCTCTGTCTTCAAACTGTGCTTTTTGCCTGTAAATATGCCTTGTAGTTTTTTTCCTTGATATCTGGACATAACATATTGGGTAAAAAGAATTGTGGTACTTAGACTTTTAGAAATGTGACAGTGTGTGCATGGAGGGCAAATGGTCTATAGTCTGTAGTCTTACGATTAGAATTTGGGTTTCAGTCACTTAGAGAGCCTGTGCTTCTGGTATATTAACTTCCCAAGTGTTTCTTAGCTCCCACCTTCTCCCTTGGCGGGGGCATGATGGCTGCCTGGGCTACAGTTGAGTATTTCCCTTCCTTCATATAAAAGGGTAGAGCAGGCTGGAGTTACATAGTTTCCTTCCCTCACAAGGAAGGACAGGCTAGGATAAAGCTGGGTATTCTGTTCCTCCCACTCAGTCAAGCTTTGATAAAAGGCCAACCGTTAAAATTCCAGTAAAATAGTTTCTCCTGAAGGCAGGTCTTGTTAAGAAGAACAGAATACTGGTGCAATTTCAAAATGGTTTTATTTCTCCTCCCTTTCAGGAAAGCATGAGAGGAATTTCTCCATGTAAGAAATGGGTCAAACACCTGGAGGTAAAAATTACAAACCTTTATTCCTCTTATGACAAAGTTCCCCTGGAGTTTTTAACACAGGCTTGTCCACACTGAGCCTCCATAAATTTGTCCATTGCAGTTTAGGTTTTCCTACCACCACCCCCCCACCCCCAGACTGGTTCCTTCAATGATTTTTGCTCATGTTTCTACTACAGAAAGTTGTAATTCTCTGTATCTGTCAGTCTGTCTCTATAGTTTTTGAGGCAGCAGCTTTCTCTGTGACATCACTTCTCTAACATCTAAAAGAGGGGTGTTCTTTTGGGTTTGTCTGTTATTGTTTTTTTTGTTTGTTTGTTTGTTTTTTAGTTTTTCAGGATTGCACTTGTTGGAATGAAAGAATGACAACTTCTAAACTTCTCACATGCCTGTTTGGAACCCAGAAGTACAAGATATTTTCTAAATCAGGAAAAGTACAATGATGAACCTTGTCTCTCCATCACTGTATCCTAATTCAGTAGTGGAGAATTAGCATCACTGTCATGTTAAATGGACTGATAACCCAACTAACTGCATATAAACCTTTTCTATCTTTTTATTAGACCAATATTTCAAAAACATTTTATCCCATGCACTCATATTAGTAAAATAAAAATTAGAACATTGGCCTCTAGTATGTCTACATTTATATCTAGTTTTTAAAAATTGTATGTATAATATATCAACATCTATTTTAACATTATAATGCATAGACAAAATAAACATGAAAAATATGATACTAAATGCATGCAGAAATACATACACACAGATATATAAATTTCTAATGTATGATTTCTGCATTGTAATCACAATCAACTATCCTGAAAATCTCCTGGGTTGAATGCCTCTAATTCTGAGATCATGATCTAGATAACTATTTTAAGAGTTCACATTATTCTTACACATAACCTCTTAGGTGTCTAGTTGAAAAAAAAAGTGAATTTCATATTTTATGATATATGTTGTATAAATTATGATTTTCAAAAAACTACATTCATTTGCTATAAATATCATATAAATTATTACAACCCAAAAGACATGACTATTAAATAAATTCCTAACAGGGTACCTTGGGAAGAAGTGTTTTATGTGATTTGTACTCAACTAAGAAGGGCTTAAGAAACTAAATTGCTCTCTCCGGAGGGTGTGTTTTTTTCTCTTCAGCAGATAATAAATCCCCCAAGTTTCTACAAATTCTCTTTGTCATTACTTTTTTTTTTCCTTATTATCCTAGTGCCCCAGGAGTCTAGGATTCCTAGGGGGGATATTTCAAATACTGAAACACATTTTATATCACACCACAAAAATTATCTTAATAAAACATTATAGATCTATATATATGTGTGTATGTATGACATATACAAATCCATATATATGTGTAATATCTTTGTATTATATAAGACCTAGTAATTTTTCCTTATGTGAAAGCATCCATTTCTTGTTTTTCCAATAATAACCCAATTAATATATGGATATCTTAAACTTACCATTCTTTGTGTGTGACAATGTGGAATTTTCTATGTAAAATGTCATTTAATACTAGAGATTATACTTGGAATGTGTACATATTTTGTACAAATACATGCTATTTTTAAAAACATCACTAGGACGACTCTGGCAAACTGCCAGCTGAAAACTACAGTTCAAATGGAAATGATCTGCCTTTAAGGAAATAGACTGAGTATATATGAAATTGTGGAAAGAAGCATAATGATTATTGATAATAATGTGCAAAGACCATCTAGCAAAATCATGCCTGTCATTGCTGAAACCTGGGCTGTAGGGGTTGTAGATGCATGGTTAGAAATGAGTCAAAACTGGGCTTTTGGGTGTGGGAGGAACACCTTGAATAACAGATAATATATTCCAGTATGCAAATAATTTGCTTCTGAGAGTCAAGTATGTCAGCAAAGAACATAAGTAATCAGAAAATTCATAAAGCTCTCTAGCAAGTGAAAACTCTTATATTTCCAACACACACACACACACACACACACACACACACACACACACACACACATTTAATCCAAATGTGTTTTATTAAGGCATTAATTGAATTAAAAACATTGGATAGGGGCACCTGGGTAGCTCAGCTGACTTTGGCTCAGGTCATGATCTCATGATTCATGAGTTCAAGTCCCATATTGGGCTCTGTGCTTAGACGCTCTGTCCCCTTCTCTCTCTGCTTCTACCCCACTCATATTCGCTCTCACTTTCTCAAAATAAACATTAAAAAATTCAATGGGCAAAGTTTCTATTTTAAGTAGATGCTATAAAATCAATTTTGACTTTCTCCCTCCTTTTTTTCTAGGTCTCACCATGTCTTGTATTTTAATCATAAATTTCATGATGCTATATGGTTTGCCTCATTACCATTGTTTTTCCTGAACACACTGCAATCTCATTAAAGACCAGGATCTGTTTTGCATGATAATTGCTCGTTTTTTGGGAGCTTGCACATTGTGGTCTATAATAAATAGCTTCACATAAGTGACTAAATGGAGGAATAACTGAGTGAATGAATGAATACATGATATGCTATACTATTCTCAACTTCGAATATTTTTTCTACTTAAAATATACAGATCTCTAAAGTAGCAGCCAGATGATCTGGGACATTACCAACACAACTTGCCGGAAACACAGTAAACACAAATCTGTCTCTGAGAGTCAATATCAAATACGGAAGAATGATACATGTCATCCAACTGCACATTAGTCTGAAGTAGACATTTTTTTAAAAATGACAAATAATATTGGCTGAAGTGTCAACGTGCTTAAGGTGAGGGACAGACGAATCTGGTAGGGAATAGGGCAACGGTGCCATCATTAAAGCAGAAATATCATATTGCCCTTTCACAAATCTAGGATGATTCAGTTTTCTCCATTTGAAAAAGTGAATGTGCTTTTAAAAATAGGTATTCTGTATGAGATAGATATGAAAGTTTCTCACAATAGCTTTATATAAATTTATAAAAAAATAAAAGAATATATCACCTAGATAATCAGCCCAGTGAAGCTTTCAACACTAATAAGACATTTCCAGAGGCATCGCTGGCAGCACAAAACACTGACAGGCTCTTTCTGGGATGGACCATCCTCAGGAGTTTGATATCTTGGTTCTCTGATGCCAAGTGAAAGGGAAAAAAGAAGAGAGGTGCTAAACACCAGAGGCCAAGTCATGCCAGTGCCTTGCTGAAGGGGTGTGCTTGGCATGCGGGTTAAGGACACTTGTATACTTCTTTATGTGTATTTGTCATCTCATTGTTTTATTCCATATAATTATCAATCTAAATTTTTCAAACAAAGATATTATGAAAGGCATTGGTTTACTTAAAATCATTAACAAAAAAGGTGGGGTTTTTCCTTTTTTTTCAGTTTTTTTTATTTTGTTTTGTTTTTTTGCTCTATGTATAGACTCAAAATATTTACATATTATATTTTTGAAGGTTTTCTAAGAAAAAGCACAAAAAGAATTACTAACTACAATCTAAAATTCTACCAAGGCTTAAATGGATCTGAAAATAATAGCTTAGAAAATAATTAATTCTGTTTCATTCATGTGGATGTTAAACCTGGCGTTCAGAACATGGTGTATGGGCTATCACTACAGCTGACCCTCAGACACATGGGTTTGAACTGAGTGGATCCAGTTCTATGTGGATAGTTTTGGTAAATACAGTCCAGAACCATAAACGTCTTTTCTCCTCTTTGTGATTTTAACAATATTTCCTTTACTTTAGCCTGCTTCATTGTAAGAATACAGTATAGAATACACATAACATACAAAACATGTTATCAATTGTTTATGTTATCGGTATAGCTTCTGGTCAACAGTTGACTTTTACTATTGTTAACTTTTGGAGGAGTCAAAATTAGTATGCAAATTTTCCACTGTGTTGGGGGCTATAGTCCTTAACCCCTATGCTGTTCCAGGGTCAAAAGTATTATTAGAAGTAATAGTTACCGTAATACTATTAAAAGGGAAGTCTTAATGATATAATATGTACATATGAAATGTTACCTCAAGAGTAGTTATAATTTACACATAAAATATATAGTTTAAATTTGTATAATGATAAATACTTGTTGGATAATTCAAATTGAAAATGATTCCCATATAGGGGCACCTGGGTGGCTCAGTCTTGATTTCAGTTTGTGGGTTCGAGCCCCATATTAGGCTCTGTCCTGGTGGTGCACAGCCTGATTGGGATTCTGTCTCCCTCTCTCTCTGCCCCACCTTTGCTCATGCACTCTCTCTCAAAGTAAATAAATAAATATTTTTAAAAATGATTCCCATATTAACTCGCTACTTGGAAAATATTTTGGATTTTTTAGGGGGAAGGTCAAAATAAAATAGCAATATAAAGACACATTTTAATATTTTTCTAGTTTTTTTTACCTTATTTAAAATATCTACAAGTGAATAGAATACTGGAATTAGAGCTAGTGAGAAACAAATATGTATAGTAGTAAGGTTATTCTCATAATGTTAAATGGCATAGCTTAATTGAAAAACAATTCTGCTTGAACATTTTAAAATTCCACATTTTTAACCTGAAATGGTATGTAGAGCATTCTTACATATAATTCACACAAATCAAAATGAAAGAGAAATACTACCATTAAATGGGTTAAGGAGAATATGAAACCAAATAATTCTACCACTATTCATTAACCACAGTGGTAACAAACACATAAAGACCAAAAGCTACATGACATACTGCAATAGCAAATCTTTTACAAACTTTTTGAATAGATACCTAAGTGTATAGTATGATATATGTATATATACAGAGCTACATATATAGTAAAGGGTTTAGAAAGTTTTGTCATGAGAAAATCAATCAAATAAAATTAAATAGAAAATTCAGCATAGGCTGAAACTGTACACATCATAATGTCTATTGCACTGAAATAGCCAAAATGTGTTCTAATAAAGTAACATGATTATTTGGGTGAGAGTTTCACAGATGATTTTGTTTTCTTTATGATTTTCTATGTTAGCCATACATTTGTAATAACAGTAAATTATTTCTAATATAAAAATTCAATACGTACAAAAAATCAAGTCCTGACTTTTAAGTCATTAAGCCCTACACTGATGTTAATACCAAAATTATGCATTTATATGTTTATACTATTTAATTATTATATACGACCAACACAATATTTATATTTCAAAACTATATAATTTATTTTTGATTCCACATAAAATATACATTTGCAATGGGTATAATTAATGATTTGTAAGAAAATATTTTTTTTAGACAATTCCTTTACTGACTTCTATATCAAGAGTGAAACAAATGGCATTAATATACTGTCAAAGTTAAATTTAGTTTCAGGTTTAAGTGGGAAAGAAAGAAAATTTAATACAAGAGAATTTGATTTGTCTAAACCATCCATCATATTGTCATACTATGGGCATATATTTTATGAAAATCTAATCAATTTTTGAAAATCACCTCTTAGTATAGAATATATATATATATATATATATATATATATATCCTAGCACATTTGTGTATGTTTTATATTAACTCGCAGAAAAATATGATATTTAAAATAACTCCTTTCTTTAAAGAACATTTCAGTGGGATGAATGGCTCCTTTCTTGTATTTTTTTGGAACTGACAATCTTTACCTATGGGCTACTTGGTTGCAACAATATGAGAAACAACCTCAATGAGAACGGAAATCTTGGACATTTATTCACTTATATCAATATTAGCATGACCTTTCTATTTAGTTGTCTTTATCAATTTGATTTTATTATCCTAGGAAACTTTACATAGAACGATAGACTCAACTAGTCAATTAACATAAATCACATAACCTAGAACTGAGGATAAATTATTAGTTTATTGTCTCACATTCGATAGGTCAGACATCCGAGCTGGGCTGGCTTCGTTGGTTTCTTGGCTTAGGATAACACAAAGCTGTAATCAATGTTGTCTGAGAAAGGCTTTTCCCTAGAAGTTTGGGGCGGAATCTACATCCAAGCTAGCTCTTAAAACTGTCAATAGAATTGAGTATCTTGCAGTTGCAGGACTACGGTCACCGTTTGTTTCCTCGCTGGGGGCTGGGAGCTGCTCTTAGTGTCTAAGCCGTTGTGTCCCCTATTATGGACCCCCTCCATCTCAAGCCAGCAATAGTACTTTGAATCCTTCTAATGCTTCAAGTCTGTCATTTCCCTTTCTACCACAAATTAGATAAAAGGTATTTTTTTGCTTTCAAATGACTCATATCATTATATTTGGCACACTTGGACAATCTCTTCTGCTGAACTAAAAAATCAATTGATTATTAGACATAATTACATGTGACAAATCCTTTGCTATATAATGTAACACAATTATGGGAGGAGAAGTTATATCTGATTATATTCTTAGTTACATGGATTCAGGGGCAAAAACCTGAGGTGGCACTCTGGAATTCTTTCTATCATAATTAACACTGGAAGTAATTTTACTGCTCATTTTAGAAACTTCTAAAAAACCCAACATCCAATATGGCTTAGGAACAAAAGGAAAGAAATAAGACCTGTGGGATCATCCCAAAGTCATTTTCATTAACAGCTTGTTCCAGTATGATGCAGAAAACGGTCTAAGAGTTCATTACCCTTTTAGGAAAACACAGAATGACTTCATGAGTCTATATTTGCATCCAGGAAAGGAAAAGAGCTTCCTCTCCAGTGCGTGTCACTGGATGCTGTTCCACACTTGGCCACCAGCAAGGGCCATATCCCACCCTGTGGAGGATCAAGGAAAGCAGGACCAAAAGTACCAGCAAAGCAGAAGCTCTGCTGGCCAAATAGGCTACAAGGAATACAACCAGTCAAGTGAGATTTCAATAACTGAAGGCACAGTTTACTTCATGATGCTGGGGTGATCATTAAACACCCTTGAATACTTGAAGGGACAAATGAAGTGGGAAGAAACTCAGACAAACCATTTATGTTCCTCAAAGTTACTAGCCCATGAATTGCACAAAAAGACTAGAACATTAACCAAATCACTGGATCTGACTTAATATACCTGCTGGAAGCCATTTATGAACTGTACCTCGTGAAGGAAATTATAGGAATTTCTTTTGTGTTTACAGGAGCAAATATTACATTTCCTGAGAAACCTGTTTTTAATTCCCTACAAGAAAACAGCCTATTGAACCCTGCTCACAAAGGACTAACCTTTGCTTTTACTATGCTAAAAACATTGTTCTGTATTTGAATGCTAAAAATAACTTCCTTCCCCAAATGATAAGCATCTAGGTCACCAATCTCAATCACTATTGCTAAAGATTATGCATGAGTCTTCTACCAATCTATGTTCTGGGAAATTTTTACACACCAATGAATTTGTCATCAGGAATCATTGTCTAAGGCAATTGCCACTTCTGTTTTGTACCCCATATGTGTTTTGTTGTTTTTTTTTATTTTGTTTTGTTTTGTTTTAAATAAAAAAGGCTGACTCTCCGAGTCAGAGCAGAGATGGCTGCTTGCAGAGCAGAGATGCCTGACTGGAGAGCAGAGATGCCTGCCTGCTGATCAGAAAGAAGCCAAGGCTCTCTTGCTCCCTTTCGCTGACACCGCCCATCCTCAGGGAGCCCTGGACCTGCTGGAGCTGGACTCCAGCATATACCGAATTGAACTGGAATATTATATATATATATATATTTTGCCTAGGCAGGATAGAGAATAAAAAGCAAATGTGAATTTACTTACCAAACAAAACAAAACAAAAAACTTCTACATTTGAATTTTAGGGTATAAATTAGATTTGCTTCGGTTCCAAGAGATATAGTAAACACAAGAAAGGAAAAAAAATTATCTTGCCAATTTGTAGGTTCAGTGAATTCTGAGCATTCTCCTGTCCCTCCCTCTTCTTTATATCCACAAAATAATTATGATGTGCACATCTACCCTCTGGAATTTAGAAAGTATGAGAAAACCTCATATAAGTACTCCTGGCTGAGCAAATATATAAATATATCATCCTTGACATCAACAACTCCCACACATTCCGTGTATGTGCATGTGTGTATCAGGCTTACAATTTCTGTAGAATAGAAATCTGAGTCAAAATAGTCCCTGATAGTTTATAAATTGGTCAGTTTAAAATTGTCATCCCAATCACCAGTGAGCAAGGGAGGATGATGATTCACTTACTGTCTTGGCTTTAAAAACCAGAAATAGTGAGGAAAAAGCTACTCTTAGAATCTTGGTTACTTTAGAACTGCAAGCAAACAGGGGCATTAAAAGTTAACGTATCTTCCTTTCAAAGAGAGGAATCTACAGGAAAAACACACCTCAGTTATTTATCTCTTGCGGAGACATATCCTCAAAATCTCTGGGAAAAATTTCCTATAAACTCATTCATATTGTGACAACCTTTTAAAAAGTTCTGCACTACATGAAGACTAAAGGGGGAGGATGCTTCATTTCAATGCACTGAAAGTCTCATCATGTATCACAGTATATATTTTCCAACCCCTTCTATTCTGACCCTCTTTTTATTTTAAGTCATATTTTATTTTTCAATTTCCACCAGCATTAGTATATTATTCTAACAAAAGCGCTGTTGAGACTAGGTGAGACTTTTGTGAAGTCTCACTTATATCTTTAGCTGGTCTCCATTCTCCCTCTATTCCTGCCAGAAAACAAGATGCTAAAAGTCTGACTCAGTGTGGGGAAAAAAAATGATGTAACTAATTAAGAGAGTTGATCATCATAATAGTTCATACTTCATAGTTTTTCATATCATCTTATCAGAAAATTATCAGAATGATTCAGAGTTTATGTTTTCTAGATTCTGGGGAAACAAAGATGAAGAAGTTAATGTCTCCAACTCAAAATAACTCAAACACTAATGATGGAGACATGGAGCAGAGCAAGTATCTTCAGAAAATTTTTATATCACGAAAGACTCAAGGGAGTCTGGGGGGAGGTTTCCTATCTCACTTTGGATCCCTGATTCAGAATCTCCCAGGACTTTATTCAGCTTAGGACTAAATCCTAAAGAAAGAGCAGGAGCTTTCAAAGTAGAAAGATAAAGTGGAGAGACACATCTCAAAAAGAAGAGATCGAGAAAGGCCAGAAGCAGCATGGGGTAAGAAATCGGCTCCTGTTTGCTGAGAGGATGCTACCACAGATCTGAAGTGAAGCTGAAGAGGAAAGAAATCAATCATGGGGGACCTTCTATGTCACATCACAAAGTCTACATTATATTACTTCAAAGGCAGTTAAGAACTTCAAAGATGATTTTCAAAAAGAGAAGTGATATAACTTATTTACAATTTCTATTTCAGGGGCACCCAGGTGGCTGAGTCAGTTAAGCATCCCGCTTCAGCTCAGGTCATGATCTCACGGTTCATATCTAGCCCTGCATCGGGCTCTGTGCTGACAGCTAGCTCAGAGCCTGGAGCCTGTCTTTGGATTCTGCATCTCTGCATCTCCCTCTCTCTGTGACCCTCCCCTGATCATGCTGTTTCTCTCTGTCTCTCAAAAAAAATATATATATATGTGTGTATATATATATATAAATAAAAAGAAATATATTTTAGAAAAAAATTTCTATTTCACATATATAGAGAAGAAATATTGGCTCAATAGTGATTCGATTAACTTCTGGACTCTTGAAAAAGATCGGTTCTGTTCACATTCCAGCTCTGCCACATGTTAGCCATGTGTACCTGGGAACTGACTTAGCACCCTTGTGCCTCAATTTCATCATCTATGTCAAGTGAACTAAATTGAGTTAACATAAAGTACTTAGAACAATGCTTGATCTAAGTGTGAAAGATAGTTAACTATGTAAATAATAATTTTCATCAGTGTTATCATCAGTGCTGTTTTTATTTTTTTAGAGGGTACAATAACACTATACGCGGAGAGGCCATATTAGAAGAATATGGCAATATTTTAAGATAGACAGAGCTCATCTTTGATTTTGAGTAAAATATAGAAAGACAGAGCTGTATCTTTGGTTTTGAGTAAAAATTAAATTCAAAAAACAACACACAAGCACAATTAGTATAAAATAAATATTGAAAGTAAAGGTTACTTCTGTTAAAAGAAAAAAATGAGTCATATTAAATATATTATCTGAATAAGGGCACCTGGGTGGCTCAGTAAGTTGAGTGTTCGGCTTCGGTTCAAGTCATGATCTCACGGTTCATGGATTCGAGTCCCGCATTGGGCTCTGTGCTGACAGCTAGCTCAGAGCCTGGGCCCTGCTTTGGATTCTGTGTCTTCCTCTCTTTCTGACTCTCCCCTGTTCATGCTCTGTCTCTCTCTGTCTCTCAAAAATAAATAAAAACATTAAAAATTTTTTTAAAAATATTATCTGAACAAACATTGATTCCACTTGGGGAGTACCAAACTAGCAACTCTAGGAGAGCCTTTTACAGAGAAAAAGTGGGAGCAAAACAAAAAATTATTAATTGGTCATAGGTTTAAAGTCCAGTTGGTATTTGTGATTAGTTTTCACCAGGTTTAAATTTTGTAACCTTAGGGCTTTAGCCAAGTTAGATTTTTGTTTGCTAACATAGGCTACAACCGCATTAGAGTCATATCAGTCTAATAACCTCCTTGTTCAATTAATTAAACCCTATATCATGTGCCAGTTTAGCTGATCAGTTGAGTGCTATCTTGCATAACAAAAACAAGAAGGAAAAATGCGTAAGAGGGATATTTTTAAAATTATCTTTTGGAAAATATTAGGTTTTTATGAATCTATGGTAATGATGAATAGTAATACTTAGCTAATAATTGTAACTAAGAGTTAACATAGAGTACGTAGAACAATTTTAGTTTTAGTACTTAGTTTAGTACTTAGCCTGTTTTTAATTATTATACAATTATACTAAATCATTTCAGTTTAGTACTTAGACTAATTTTTAATTACTATAAAAATGTAAAAATTTACCCTATGGTTGTGAATTTGGCTTTTAAAAATTTCTCTTATTATTTCATTTTGTGATTATGCTGGTAAGAAGAGATGGATGCAGGGAGACTTTTGTAAATGTGTTACTAAAATTTGCTTCACTAAGCAAGAAACAAGTAAAATTGGCTTACTACATTTTACTAACTTAATATAATAAATAACGATAATACTGGGTTTTTTTAACTTTTTTTTTTTTTTATCTTTGAGAGACAGAAAAATACAGAGCACAAGCAGGGGAGGGGCAGATAGAGAGGGAGACACAAAATCTGAAGCAGGCTGGAGCCACAGAACCAACATGGGGCACAAGGCTAGAACCCATGAACCATGAGATCATGACCTGAGCCAAAGTCAGAGGCTTATCTGACTGAGCCACCCAGGTGCCCCACATTGCTTTTGTTTCAATGACACTGAAAGTTACAAGAGTAGGGAAGGAAAATAACAGTACTTGAAAAAAGAAAATGGGTCTTTGGTAGGATTATTATGGTGCGCATTTTGCTTAGATCAGCACTCATTTTTCTGTTTTTATTGTAATAACGATGTGTAACAATTTCCGAATCTCAGAAATTTAAAATTTCTTTTACACATACGTAGATGGGTCAGCACTGGTTCCCCTGGCTCGCCCTGGCTCACCTCCAGGCTGCGGTTTGGGTTCAGTCTGTTTCATTAGTCTCTTCCCTTTTGGACCAATGTCTATTTTCCTCTCATAGTGGATTAAAAATAGATAAGACCAAACCAAAGCTTACAAGCACATCTAAATTTTTTGCTCTCATTAAATTCATTTTAGAAAACAACTCACCTAGGTCGGACCAAATATCAAGATGACAGGACAGACTTCATGTGTTCTAATGAGAAACACTAGAAAAGTCACATGACCAAGGGTATGGGTCTATACTTCCATTATAAGAAAGAAATGAAATGTTGAGAATGATAATCTATTCCGTATTTAATCTTAGTTTTTTAAGTAAATAAAGAGTAAATAGAAAGTAATTTTATTTCATATTATTTAAACTTGTTTATTATAAATAAACTCTGAAAAAAACCCATGTGACAGGTATTAATATTTGCTCCACCATAAATTCTTCTAGCTAAGCTAGTGTGTAAGCTAAATGGGACCAAGTGTAAATTAAACCTAGACAAATTTATGATTCTCCCTGACAGATTGTGTGGAGTGAAAAGAGCCATTTCAGGAACATCAATATTTAAGGAGTAGATCAAATAAGAGAAAATCATGAAAGAGACTGATAAAGTCCAGAAACTCAGAGAAAGAATTGGAACAGATGGAAGAGAGAACTCAAAAAAAAGAAGTATTGATTAAAGACAAGAGAAAAGTAACTTGAAGACTGACAATTATCTATTAGATGTCACAATTAGGAGTTCATTAATGACATAAGCAATGAAATTAATGCAAATCATTTATTGCTTTGCAATCTCCTATTTAAAATAAATAATAAAATTCAAAGATTTTAACAGCCCAGGATAATTAAAAATTGATTAGACTAATTTTCTTGACACTTAGGATGACTGAACTGCATTTGAAAACATAATTCAACCTCTTCATTTATGATAGAAAAAATATTTTTTTATAAAAAGATTAAATCAGAGATCAATAACTTCCAGAAAATGCTTAATGGCTTTAAATTCCACAAAGAAATGCAATAAGTGCTAACTATAATCACTATCCTATTTCTACAGATAAAAATAAATTTAAGCAACACATTCCTAATGTAAAACATTCTATACTTCACTCAAAATATAATTGTTTTCCAGATAATACTTCACTATTGTTGCTTTGTATAACTTTAGAAACATCTGATATATTTGAAAACATATGATGCATAAGAATAACTATCAACAATGTGTTGTTTTCTTCCTTGCTTAGATTTATTTATAATAATACTTCTATATAAAACATTTAATTTATTTGTTCACAGTTGTTTCTCTATTTCTTCTCATGTGCTTGTTTCCATGGTTACATTTTTAAAGATATAATTTTATTATTAAGAATTGATAGATACCATTCAATAATTTCTTTTAAAACATTTATTTTTTTCATGTACTATATCTAATGTGATAGAGAAAAGTGTTTAATTATATTAATGTCAAACATGTGGGTGTATATATGCAACCAATAGCTTGTTATAATCAATCATATCACCATTAGCCAAAATTAAAAAAAGAGATGTCAATAAGGAATATTGAAACATAAATATAAATCTTGATAAAGAAAATACTGTTTTAGTTTTTTGAAAAAAATTTATGTCTTTATTTTATTTTGAGAGAGAGAGAGGCAGAAAGGGAGCAAGGAAGGAGCAGAGAGAGACACATACACACTCAGAATCTGAAACAGTCTCCAGGCTCTGAGCTGTCAACATAGAGCCTGACGTGAAGCTCCAACCCATGGACTATGAGATCATGACCTGAGCTGAAGTTGGACGCTCAACCAATTGAGCCACCCAGACACCTCAATAATGTTTTAAATTTAAGATATACTTAGAATAACTGAAAAAAAGAGATATCTGAGAAATGAATATGTATATTTTTGGGATCTCTGAATCTTTAGGGGATAGTTTTGACCTAGACATTCTAAAAAACCCAAAAATATTGTTGCACATGTTTTCTTTTTCATCTCTAGGGAAGTATATAATATACACAGATAACTTTAAAAACATGTTTACATTTCTTTCTCACTGTAAGAAAAAAGCTATTATATGTAGTATGCACTTCTATTAAAGATATAGAGATAAATATTTTTCAAACAAATTTTAAAAGATTCTCACTACTTGAAGATTTTGCTTTTTCAACTTTTTTTTTTTTTTTTTACTTCTGGCAGTATTTGCAGAGCCTCTTTCTCTATATGTGACATTGTACTAACTTTCCCCTTTTCTGATGATTCACTGTTATTCTCATGAATGGTATTTGATCAACATCATGGCTACTATGCCTTTTTTTTTTTAATGTCTAGTTATATTTGAGAGCACAGTGCAAGTGGAAGAGGGGCAGAGAGAGGGACAGAGGATCCCAGGTGGGGTCCATGAGCCACTATAGCTTCTGTGACATTTTGTTTCTTATGCTGAATATGAATCAGTCCATGTCCTGATACTCACTAAAAGTTACATAGGAAATAAAATTGTTGCAGTAACTGTGGTTGCATAATTAATTAATAACTCTAAAACTCAGTGTACAAAATAAATGTGTGTTATCCTTATGTATTTTAAAGGCCAGGAATTAAGATAGGGTACAGTGAGATAGTTTGTTTTAATTCCCCAGTCGCTAGGGCTTCCTCTGGAGGTCTGAAAGTTGGCATAATTTGAATGCTCACTGGATTACTTGGGCTGGCAGCTGATATCGGCTGTTTGCTGAGACCTAAATTGGGATTATCACTGGAAAACCTACATGTGGTCTCTACATGTTAGTAGAACTCCTTGACATGGTAGTTTCATGGCTGATCATCTGTACAAAAGGCTGTGTGAATTACATTTAGTGACATACCCCTATCTGTCAGATAGTTTCATTTCTGCCATGCATATTGTACAAAACAGTCATGATCCTCTTCCCTGAGGCTGAGGAGGAGGCAAAATAGATTCTAATATGTGATCGGGAAGAGAAGAGGCAGCATTTGGAAAGGTATATAGGAATGGAGATATTGCTGTGGCAACTTTCAGTACTGAAATATCAAATGTTGTAATCTTAGAAATGCCAGTCAGAGGTATTTATTATTTAACTCTTTATGCTTATTTTTACATTTCATATTTTTAAATAACAGTCATATATTTAAACAAAAAAGTAATATGTGAGCGCATAGTAGAAATATCAGCATCACAGATTTCTTATCTAAATTATCATGTGTTATCACTGTAGTTGTCCTTACAGTTCATATACACACTAGGACCTGGTAGCTAAACATTTTCTCCCTGAATGCCTTTTATTTGACAAGGAAAAAAGTATAACAGGAGCTTTAGAAAACATTGTCAATGCTTTTCAAATTTTGTTGATAAAGATTCTGTAATAGTTTCCTAGAAATTTCAAATCAAATTACTATAAAGTATCTTAAATGACATATATTTATTCTCCCACAGTGTTGGAATCCAGAAGTTGAAAACTAAAATGTCAGGAGGCTCTGGGGGAGAATCTGCCCCATACCTCTCTCTCCTAGCTTCTGGTAAATGACAGTAATAATTGATGCTGCTGAGCTCATAGATTCATCATTCTAGTCTCCATCTCCATTTCACATGGCCTTATCCAGAGCATCTTCTCTTCTAAGGACATTTGTCAAAGGATATAAGATCTACCTGGGTAGTCCCTGGATGATTTCATCTTGATATGCTTAACTTAAGGACTTCTGCAAAGATCCCTTTTCCAAATAAATTCACATCTGCAGGTTCTGGGTAGGCATAATTTTGGGGGTACCATCATTTAACCTCTACAGTATCAATGATAATATTTTACCAAAGGTATGAAAATTTGTTAGTACACAAAGTACTAAATTATTTGAAAATGGGAAGCACAAAGAGCTACTTGTGTTAACTTTACTTTCAGTTATATATAAATATTTTTTTCAAAGTTATTGGTATGTGTCATTAGTCACCATTAATTAAAGTACAAATTCAGAAAATTGGTTTTTCTTTTTTCCTGCTGAATTACCATTGAGTTAAGGTTAACATAGTTAGGCTAACATTGTCATACTTTAAAAAATTTTGTTAAATTCACCATTTGCTTGTTCAACTAGTTGATTTTAAATGAATTCCATATAAGGAGCAGTAGAGTAAGATACCTCCTGTCCATCGCACCCCATTCTCCCCACACATACAAAAAGAAAAAATACATATAATCTCTATATACTTACATAATGTGTATACAAGTATGTACAAACACACATATACACACACACACACACATATACTTTTCTTGTTCAATCTCTGACTCTTAATATAGTCTACAATTGTTCAACTTATACTGAAGTATAGGTAACGATAATGGAGGAGTCAAGGAAATTACAAAGAAAGTGGTGTAGTAACACAACCAATTAATGTTTATCATCCCTAACTTTTTATTAATGTGTGCTTGTTGATTTTCCACCTTTCACAGATACTGTCATGTATAGGTGGCCCAATGATATTATAATAAAAAAATCATTTCCTGTTTAACAATGAAATGTTGTCTCCTAAATGCATTCACTAAGTTTCACAATATTTTTCTCAATTTCCACATCTGTACTGCATTGTTATTGAATATGTAAACTCTGATTTTGAAGTTGAAAGTAAATTAAAATATGACCAACATATAAGTCTGAAATCATTATTTCTAAGAAAATATTACATTCTTATTTAATATGTATTAAATAGGGACTGTCGCTTTCAGGCACTCTTTTCTGATGCTTAGGATTTAAAATATATCTTAAATTTACAGATCATTAAACAAAGCATGATTTATAGGTAGTTGTTTTCATTTGAAAGCCCACTGAAGTTATTCTTCACTTTAATATATGTGTACAGGTTGCAGTGGTGACTCCTGTTTAATAGCTATAAGAGAATATAGAGGGGCACCTGGGTGGCTTAGTTGGTTAGCCATCAGACTTTGGCTCAGGTCATGATCTCACAGTTTGTGTGTTTGAGTCCCACACTGGGCTCTTTGCTTTTTGCATGCGGCCTCCTAGCTTTGAATCCTGTCCCCCTCTCTCTGCCCTTCCTTGCTCATTCTCTCTCTCTCAAAATACATAAATAAAGTTAAAAAAATAAAAGATTACAAAGCTAGCATAATGCTTTCTTGTTACATCTAATTTATATGTTTAACCTTCATACTATGGTTTTTAATTCATTTGAAGAGTATCTTTTACTTGTTGTGAGGTTTTCTTCAAAGTTAACATTTGTACGTTTATTGGGTCAATTTTTACTAATCTCATCTACTAAGAAATCATCTCAAGCCGTCTTCCTCATTGTTGATGCCACCTCTAACATGTACCAATTTTTTATATGCAGAAGAAAAACAAATTCTGAACACCTCACTTAGCTTTGTTGATTGGTTTATTTCAATACAAATAGGAGGTTTCTAGTTATATGTTACTGTAACATGTTTTATTGTGTGCCTTTAAAAATTCATTTAATAATTAAGGGTCTTTTACGTGTTCATATATTTTATCACTAACTTGTGACGTTTGTGAAATGTTCTGTTAGAACATGCACTGTTGCTCAAAGACAGTAGACATGTGAAATACATGATAATGTCATATAAGATTCAAAATAAGTTAATTATCCAGATAATTATACATTTGTTTCTCAGAAAGGTCATACAGAAAACTCTCTGTATAAAAAATGATGTTTAAATCAAAATGTGGTGGGTGGATTTGATTCCACCCCTTATTCAAGAAACTTATCATATCCAGATGGGAAAGAACGTATCACTATATGCCAGAATAAACAAATAAAAATTTAGAAGCCAAATTGAATAATTAGTTTTTACTTCACTTCTACCAGCTGTCTGGAAAGTGATATCTTCAGCCACCTGCCTAATTATAATCAGAACTATTCAAAACTTGTACCAACATGTTATGTAAAAAACTTTTTATAAGACTATTAGTTTAGATTATTTCTGAAGTATCTCAAAGTATTTTCTCTTTAGTTGTGCTATATTAAGATAAAAGTTAATATGTGAAATATACCATTAGGCCATCAGTAACATTTGAAATTACTATACCATGCTTTATTATGTGACCAGGAGTATTTATTAGGCAAGTGAAATATTTATTGGAAAGCTATAGAAAGCATGATATATATTAAAATCAAATGACCAATTAGGATGGTATCCATATTTACTTCTATGATTCTCTCTTGGTAACCCTATTTTTGGGGGAGAGAACCCCACATTTTTCTTAATTCAAGTTCATTACAGAGAGAGATGTCATACTTCAGAAATTATAGTCAATTTGCTTTATATTTCAAATAATATAAATCAAATCTTTCTGAATAAATTTATATTTTGGTCTTGAAATAGTGATGTTATAATGTATGCTTACATTTTACATTATAAAAAGCCAACAAAAATAGATTATTTGAATATAATCCTAAATTTGTTGCACAATCTTGTTAGAAGAAATATTTTAATTAATATGCTTTTGTTAATTTAAAAGAGAGACACTAAAAAATTTTGGATGAATAAACTCCATGTGTAATATATCAAAGACTATATAAAATTTATAAGAGCATAATACATAGAATTATATATTATGCTACATATAATAATATATATAAATTATATATATTATCTCTTCTGTGTATGCTTATATTATAATCATGCATATTTTGTATACATAATTATGTATATATATACACATTTAAGCAACTATACAAAATAGAACTTAGAAGCTTCTGTGTGAATGTTCAGATCAAAATTAAAAACCAAATTCTATTACTAAAACTACTGACCCAATTTTAATGTGTTTATTTATCTAAGTCATTAGCTGTGTGTGTGTGTGTGTGTGTGTGTGTGTGTGTGTGTACTTGTTTTTAATTGTTGCTTTTGGACATAGGAATAAAACAACCTATAACTGAATACCTGCTTTATAATTTCCCCAGGATGGTATGTTAATTTAATCTGGGCAAATATAAACTACTAAAGCATCATTTTCATCATATTTAAAGTTGGGACAAAAAATGAATCTCTTGTCAATTAAAATGTACGTACAACTGATGGTACTTAGGAAAATGATTCAAGCATAGTCAGCACTCTTCTTAAGTGCCCTATTTTGTTGAATTTTAAAATTCTTCAGTTTTTTTTATTTTTTATTTTTCAAACCATTCTTTATTACTCATATTTTTCTATGTTTTGGCTTCAAGTTTTCACGATGTGCTACTGATATTGCTACATGTTTCATTTATACTATTGAGCTTAAAAGATTCGTCAATATTAACTGACAACGCGAACTTTAGGGCTTCCTTCCAGATAGTGATTGTGTACATATGCCCATTTACATATCACTGACGGCAATGATCCTGGGGGGTGTGACTGTTTGATTTTAAACTGTTACTTCATTGTATATTAAACTGGATCCATGTTTCTTACTCAAGAAATACAACCTTGAGACATCTTCCCAGTTGTGAGAGATGCCTTAATAGGAGACTAGAGGATAAAATAAAAGGGAAAAATAATATATACTGGAAAAAATATGGGGCACAAAGGCAGAGTAAATAAAAAGAATACAGAAAATTTGGAGTATTCTTCACTTGCTCAATAGATCAAAGTTAAAGGCATAAAAAGAAAAGACATAAATAAATACTCATGCCACAATGGACTAACTTCAACTCATAGCAAATAGGAAATATACTCTTAAGTATTATAGAGAGTTAGTAAAATATTCATTGCAATGTGTCAATAGATCAGGGGCTTAATTTAATTAATTGGCAAAGTCATTGTGTAATTGTAATTGGAAATATTCTGAACTATCAGTTAGAGCTGACTGATAGTCCTAGGTATGATATTGATTAGTCATGGGAGAACATTGATTTCGAGTCACAGAACTATAAGAAATGTCCTTACATGCTCACATTTTTGTATTGCCACTCTCCTTTCCTCTTTCCCTCTATCTCTCTCAATCTCTCAATCTCTCAATCTCTCTCTCTCTCTCTCTCTCCCCCTCCCTCCCTCCCTCCCCCCTCCCTTGTCCACTCTTCTTGGGAAATATTATTAGCATCAGTTAATTAAAATAATTCTGATTGACACTCAGATAGATACTATGGCATAGATGTGTTCCAGAGTGTATCTCTCTAGGAAATTAATGTCTTTCTCTTTTCATTAGTCAAATTTAGCTCCCTGGAACTCTTCTGGAAGCAACCTCTTTCCTACTGGAGATGAAAGTATTTTAGTTGAGATAGTACCCCTTCTTTTTCCTCTCTTGTAGCCAATGGCATACTGTTGTTGAAAATACCGTAAAGCTTTCCAATTCTAACCAGTCTGATTTGGTTTAATTTTGTTTCCAGAAAGAAAATGAAAATAAATTAATAAAGACAATGGCTGAAATTACAGCAATTAATATTTTATCAGCACTAAGTGAGAACGTCATTAAATGATATTTTTATCAAGCAGAAGAAGGGAAGGCACTATGAGATTCTACTCAGTAGTTCGCAGGAAGTCAGTTGACTAAGGGAAACTGCATTTCAGTATTCCAGTCCTGAGGTGAAAATAGATAGAAGAGAGGTTATGTTTCAATTTCCCTTTGAATGTTAAATTTTCTTGACTTCCAAGTTGAGGCCAGTGACATACGTAAGCCTGTCTATGTCCTCGAGCTCATATAATTACTACCTTCTCATCAATTATACCTGCACAGCCTATGTGCACAACAGTGTGCTGGTTACACTCAATATCCTAGAAGTAAGGTTTGCCTGTGAGAGGTTTTTAAAGCCACCGCTTTAGTCCAAGTTCCAATGTCTGGGAAGAACACTTTACATATACTGCCTTTTAAAATCGAGTTGTTTCTGTGATTATGGTGTAATGGTACAGTATCTTTGGTAAAGACCTAGGGCTTATATATTTCTGAAAATACCATGTTAACCAGTGGCTGTTGGAGTAAACCTTTTAAATTGTAAGATATTCAATATTGATATACAAGTGAGTTTCTTCAGATTTTTCCTTTTCAGGCTAAAATGTTTTATATTTAGCCTTGTAGACTTACTTTACATACGAATTTAAGTTTATTTTTAAATGTTTATTTATTTTTGAGGGGGCACAGAAGAGTGGGGGAGGGGCAAAGAGTGAGGGAGACAGGATCTGAAGTGGTCTGAGTTGCTGAAGTAACCACTGATACAAGGCTCAAACCCACATACTGTGAGATCATGACCCGAGCCAAAGTCAGACACTTAACTGACTGAGCCATCCCTGTGCCACTTCATATTAATTTTTTATGAAGTTAAGGAGACATTTGTCAATCTAAATTTGAAAAGATAAAAAGTGCAAATATTTTATAAGAAAATTAAGAATTAAAAAAAGAAATTATTTACAGAAATTTAAAACTGATATCAGGACAATGCAAATTTATTGAGTATGGATACAAATTAACAACATAATATATTTGAATAAGCTATTGTAAGCTGCATAAATAACATAGAGAAAGTAAGCTGTTTTTAAAAAAATGAAATGAAGTCCACAATTTTTTCCTTTGCTTTTGTGAGTGGACAAAGATCATTTAAATAGTAAATATGAATTCAACGCTGCTCCATGGTGGAAACATAAAACTCATTGATTAAATGCATGTTTATAATGAACTGAATAGTGTCTCTCCAAATTCAAGTCCAAATGGAATATCAGAATGGGACCATATTTAGAAATAGAGTCTTTGCAGTTACAATTATTTAATATAAAGACTGTGGTCTTAAAAGAAGAGGAGGGGACAAACGGACACAGACACACCAGACAGAAGGCCATGTGAAGACAGAGACAGAGACTGCAATGATGTAGCTATCAGTCAAGTAATGCTAAGGTTTGTTGGCAACCACCAGAAGCTAAGAAACAAGAAAAGACTCCCTCAGAGTCTCTGAAGGAACCCAAACCTTGCAAACCTTGATTTCAAACTCTTATCCTTCGAAACTGTAAGAGAATATATTTTTGTTGTTTAAGGCCTCACAGTTAGTGTTACTTTATTACAACAGCATAGGCAGTTAATGCAATTAAGACTGTGATAACCATAATTCTTTTACAAGAAATACCTGGCTACATATTGCATGTTGCTTAGAATCTAGAAGGAAAATATGATCTGTATGAATAACATAGACACAGACACTGTATCAACAAGGCAGGACATCTCAAATATCTACATGTTATGTTAAGTAATAAAGGCATGAGACTTTCCAAGGATAGAAAACTATGGTTGATGGGCACCTTGGTGGCTCAGTCAATTGAGCTTCTGACTTTTGATTTCATCTCAGGTCATGATCTAATGGATTGTAAGATCAACTTCCTCATGAGGCTCTGTGCTGACAGTGCAGAGACCTCTTGAGATTCTTTCTCTTCCCCTCTCTCTCTCTGCCCCTTCCCAGGTCACCCAAGCTTTCTCTGTCTCACAGAAGAAATAAATAAATATTAAAAAAAAAGAAAAAGTAAAAGAAAACTATGACTGGAGCCATAGAGGGTTTGGAGTTCATTAGAAGGAATTGATTAGGAATTGTGAGAAGGTAGCTTATAGACAATTCCAAGTTTGGTATGGAGCGGGCAATGGCATAAGTCTTAAAAGTCATTAAAATATAATTGACATCATGCATAGTATCCTTACACGATATTATCTAGAATAATGTGGAGACAATGAAAATCTCAGTGATATAATGAAACTATTATTAAAAAAAATTCTCCCTCATTTTCCTCCCACCTATATATATTATATCTAAATACCTCTCAGAGTTTATTACACAAATGGCAACTTTCTCAATGTTCTATTTCTTTGATTCCCTCAGTCCAAATTAAACTGTGCCCTGAGTACTAAATTCATCTGGTTTTCCAAGTAAATTGAAATTAATCATTTATGTGTTCTAAGAGTGTTCTGGTGTGTTTGTATACATATAATGCTTCAGTTATTTGACCTCAAACTTGCTGGAATACTTTCCATTGTTTTTCACATTTTTACCTAGAATACAGCAAAAGAGCTTGCACATGGTTGGTGTCTATAAAACATCTGCTAAAGTGAAATACTATTCTCATCTATATCCATATCTGTTTAAAGTCATTGGAAACCTTACACTTGTTTGTGGAGCTTTAAAGAAACACTGTGGGTTTAAAGAAAACCTGATATACAACTGCATTTGCAATTGAATGTTGTTAGGAAAACAATATGCAGGATATACTGGAATGAGAGTAGTTAAAGGGTATTTATAGCAATTCATCTCTGATGTCTGAATATGTTGAATTCTGTTGTATGGTTGGAATGCGAGATGTAGAACCAGGTTTTCATTAAGCAGACCAATTACTTTCAATCTCACACAGGCCTAGTTAAACCCACCATTCACAAATCTCGCCATGAAATCGCAGCAGAGGCAAAAATGAGTGTAAGTGAATATAATACATTTTAACACTTCCTGCTAAAGTATTTATTGCTATAAAATTGTATTTTACTCTACAATTCTTTGTGACTCTTAATGTTCTACATTGATAATGCAGATGCAGTAAAATGTTAGAGATAGAAAGTAGCAAGTAGGCTTCTTTATTCAGTATTGAGAACTAAATCTTTACAGCCTACAACATAAGCAAATCAAAAACAATTATCAAAAGTGTTTCACAATGCATTTTATTTATTCTCATTATCTCTAAAATAACCATATACATACTAACTATAGAGAACAAACTGATAGTTCCAAGGGAGAGGGCAGAGGGATGAGCGAAATGGGTGATGGAGCACGGGGTGAGGGATGGGAGTGCCGAATCACTAAATTCTACGCCTGAAATTAATATTACACTGCATGTTAACTATCTGGAATTTAAGCAAAACACTTGAAGAAAAAAAGACTGTATAATTATGTCTGAAAGAACTTCTTCCTTCAGTTATAATTAAACAAATATCTTTTCATGTTTACAATTATTAATCCTATGCTGTAATTAGTTGTTTTGATGATTGCATTTCCCATTTATATAATGATTTTGATATCATATACTTTATATTGATAAAGTACGATTACTTATGTTGCTTGAGTGACTATTCATTTTAAAGGTTTTTTTTAACAAGAAATTAATTTTATTTTTAGGTATGTCAAAGTAGAGAAGGCAAAATAAAATGACCACTGTTCTATCCATTAACGATTTCATGTTTCAGAAAATGTTCAATATGTTTACTACTCTCTGTGCCAAGAAAAGAAGCTAACCAATTAGATTTATAATGAATATGTAAAATTATGGTCTGATTTTAAATTTTAAGATTTCAGTCTTCCTAAAGTATTTATTAGTATTTAAATATGTGTGTGTGTGTGTGTGTGTGAGTTTGTGAGTATGTTTGTTTAAAGCTTAACATTTGAGGGATTTCTTTTCTCTCCACTTTCCTATGTTTGGTGTAGGTTATATACCTTGAGTTTAATAAAAAAAATTATTTAACTGGTTCATGTGCTATAGTAAATATAAATATATTTAATGTAATTTTGATAATAAATATATATTTTATTGGAAGGGATGTATCCATGTAGTTCTATAAATAATAACCAACCTACCATTTCTCTACTTGTGTCCTTTCTTTGCATTTCCAGAAAAAAAGTAATTCCCTTACCGATTTTTTCAAGAAGTAGATATTTTTTTAAATTTGGAGTACACTGAGAAACACTGTTTTCCTCCAACTGAACGCCAGAAACTTTTGGGTGAATAATCAGTAGGCAAATCATTTGCAATGAATAGGTTAGGCAATTCAGTTATATAAAACTTGTAAATCATTTCCATGGATTAGACGATAGTTCTGAATTAAATGCAAAAAAAAAAATTTCAAAGGAAAATAGCATTAATGTTTATTATAAATTTATATAAATCAGTTTAACATCAAAGAATGTCTTATGGCTTAATAGGGCACTCTGTTAGTATGGAATCTGAAATGATAGTTTTTTATGTGACTGTGGATTTTTCATTCACAGTATTCAATGATATCTTCCAAAAGGTATATGTCTTTGTTTTTGCTCTTCATGAACAGAGACATAAAGTATCCATTATTCAAATGTTGTATACAAGTCTTTCAACAGCTTAGAACCTGCATTATTTCTAATAAAACTATAATAACTTAAAAGACAAAAAGATAAATGTTACTATATTTAAGGTAGAGGGAAGATCTTGGTTACATTTAGTGCAAAGGAATTTCACTGTTGCTTACTGCTATTAATTTTAACTTTACCTTTACTATAACTCGGTTGCTTTAATGCTGAATATGAATATATTTCATTTATTTCTAACATTTATCATTATTATGTTATCATGGTATATATATTATATGTTATTATAGTATATACAGTATTATTTGTGTATACACCAACATTTGTAAATGATTATTGGAAAAATGCTGTTCTCTGACATAAAGCCATTTATATTTTTTGCAAGTTGATACAATGTTATTTACTAGGGCCATAAAGGGAAACTAAATCCTAGTAAAATGTTGACATTTTCAGTACTTTTTAAATTAAAATGTCTAGGTATGAATTAACAAGTTAATCTTATTAATTAAGCTCAATTTAAGAGTATGAAAACACACACTTTCAAATAAGCTCCTAACATTCAAAGGCCACACACGTTATGAAACAGACCCTTGGCAGCCATGAAAATACGCCTCTGGCATCTATTATGTTAGAGAAGATAGTTGACTAATAACCCCAGCTCTGCATTCCACTGCTACCTCATGTTTACACTAAAGCTACACTTTCTAAGGGTTGTTCACATCAACTGACTGAGCATGACAGGGTTGACTGAGACAGGCCTATTCCTCTGAAATGTTGGACAGCCTCTGTGGGTGACCTTGGAGTTGTAAGGACACAGGTCTGAATCAAACTGACTCTGACCTTGGAGGCCTAGGTGTTGGCTTCTCAGAATCATTAGACAATAGAAGGGCACACATGGCCCAAGGAAGGAGGGATCACCCTTATAACACCCAATCAGGAAAGGCCAGCTAACACCTTTAACATTTCTAAGGGTGGGCCTAACGATGGAGGCTATAAGATAATCACCTATTGCTTAAGACTAGTCACGTCCTATGTGAGGGTCCTGGGCCCACTCTGTGATTGGTCAATCCTCTACATGTTGTGATTGGCTCCCACCAAAAGTATCAATGAATGGTTAAACCTGCTGTCAATGGTATCGTATAGTAATGATTGGACCCCTGTACCTGTGTCACAATTTCCTGTAACTCCCCCTTCCCAAAACTCATAAAAGCCCTACCCTGCCATGTTCGGGGCTCTCCGCATGGATCCACTGTGTTGGTGGAGTCTGTGAGCCCGAGCTTATAAGCCCGTAATAAGACCACCCTTTGCTTTTGCATGCGTGACTCAGTCTCCCTGGTAGTCTCTGGTTTTTGGGGGCAATATTGAATTCTTGGGTATAACAGAGTGAGGTCTCCTATCTGATTTTACTGAAATTGTCTTAGAACTATATTGTAGTCTGAGACCTTCTTTTTTCCTTCCCTCTTTTCTTCATAGTAGTTAGACCTGCATCAAGGTCTTTTCACTGAAGAGTAGAATTACCACAAGAACTGAGCACATTTCTCATTTTAGAATATACTGTTATTAATAGCTAAAAATAGTTTAATACTCAAATGTTCTCCCTTCCATAATTTTTTTATTTTGTGACTTAAATAAAAAAGTATTTCAAATTCCACAGAGGATCTGGGGAAATTTACCTTCAATTCAAGGTCTTTTAACATCCTGATAAGTAGATTGCATGTAATACTATAAACAATATATACAATAAAGTACTATAAACAATTCTTATTTATGTTCTCTTATTTCTTTATCAGTTGACCCACAATACAGGGATTCAGGTGTCAACCTTCTGCAGGACCAACAATCCACGACTAACTTTTGATTCCCCAAAAACTTAACTCCTAATGGCCTACTGTTGACTTACCAATAGCCTTACCCATGACATAAACAGTTGATTAACACATAATTAGTATGTTACACATATATTATACACTCTATTCTTAGAATAAAGTAAGCTAGAGAAAGGAGAATATTAAGAAAATCATAAAGAATATAAAACATATACACAATACTATACAGAATTTATTAAAAGACTTTTCATCTAAGTGGACTCACACTATTTAAATTTGTGTTGTTCAAGGGACAACTGACTTTTCTTCATTTGTTCACTCATATAACAAATCTTGAAGACCCTTATGTGAATACTTACAGAAAACGTGTTAGGTCAACCAAACCAGGGACTCTCAACATGGAACTCAAAGGAGAATATTTGGATTTTATCACAAACATTCATACAAAATAAATTTAAAATTACAACTCTGATAATTGAAAGGAGAATTACTGGTATGGGAAGATAAATAGGAAAAAAAGAGTAGGCTATGAATTAATAAAAATTGAGCTCTTGTTTACTAACTGTACTAATTTTCTATTGCTGTTATAAAAAGACAAATGTTAGGTTAGATGAGTTAAGTTCAGACAACTACTGTGTAACCTAGTGCCTTTAGTTAACGATATGACACTGGGCACTTCAAAATTTATTAAGAGGGTACATCTCATGTTATGTGTTCTAACCACAAAAAAGGGGAGACACAAAAACTCTGGAAAGTATTGGATATGTCTATTCCCTTGATTATGGTGATGATATCATGGTTATATGCATATGTCTAAACTCATCAGATTGTAACATGAAATATTTGCACATTTACATATATGCAGTACACCTCAATAAATCAATGAAAACAAAGTAGATAAAAAATACACAAATAAAACTCCCCAAATTTGTGTTTTTCATTATATCAACCTGCCTATTTTTCTTTGAAATGTATAATTCATAGTCACAATTTTCCCACACATTTTCAACATTAAAATATTTATTAAAAGTAAATGTGATCAAAATTAAATGAAAATGCTAATAAAATTTTAAGCTTTTTCTTAAAAACTCACTAGACACTCAGTTGCTTAAAACAATACACAATTACTTCTCTATTGTTCTCACATATTAAGGGTAGAAGTTCAAAATCCATTTTCACTCATTCTCTCTCAAAAATAAACATAAAAAATTTTCAAAAGGGGGATCCCTGGGTGGCTCAGTTGGTTAAGCCTCAGACTTCAGCTCAGGTCATGATATTGTGGTCCGTGGGTTTAAGCCCCGATAGGGGTCTCTGCTGACAGCTCAGAGTTTGGAGCCTGTTTTGGATTCTGTGTCTCCCTCTCTCTCTCTGCCCCACCCTGCTCACATTTTGTCCGTCTCTCTCAAAAATAAATAAACATTTTAAAAAGTTAAAAAAATAAGAAGTTCAAAATCAGTTTTAAGGTATCAATAGTGTGCTGGTTCCTCTGGAGACTGAGGAAACAATCCGTCCCCTTTTCAATTGTTAATGACCAACTGTACTTACTCCTTGGCTTATCGTTTCCCCCCTCTATCCATGCACATCATTCCAATTTGTGCATCCACCACCACACTCCCTCATCCTCTCTCATCTCCAGCCTCCATCCTATGAGAGCCCAGAGCCCTATGATTATATCAGATCAACCCAAATAATCCAGTATAAAGTCTCCCTATTTCAATTTCTTTAACTTAATCATATCTTACAGGACTGAAGATTGTCACCGTCCTGGGAATAAGCATAAAAATCAAAGGGTCTGCCTGATTTTTCTGGAGTAAGGGAGCATTACAATCACTACCCCTAAATAAAATCTAAAGGTACCAGGAAAATCACAAATAAAGTTGTATCATTACAGGTTCTGGAAATTAGAATTGTATATTCATTCATTCTACCACAATAACTAATAAAATGTGACATCATTCTGGGAAATTAAATTTTAGATAGATAGAACAGTGATTACACAGATCCTTATAGCTTTTGGCAAAATGAAACAAAACACCCCAAACCAATTGTTCTGTTCCTTTTTTGCTGCACTTAACTTCATTCTTGGAAATTCACTTATATATTATCTGCGCAAACAGATATTGCAACATATATTTAGTACTTAGATTTTGCCCTTAGGGAGATTTTCTTGAGGACACTTTGCCAGTCCAAATGAAGAGACTAATGAAGTTTTCAATTCATGTTTTCACAGAGGTGACTTCCCATATTATTTTTCCCGTGTGTCTCACTAGAGTTCTGGAAAGTAGACTTCTTCTGAAGTCATCATCCTTCAGTCTCCCCTCTGCCAATTAAATGCCAGAATCTCATTTTACATGCGTGGAAGACTGCCTATTATTGAAGGTGGCTTTTGGCTTTTGTTAAATGCTCACTTCTCCATTTTTAATAAGACTCCTACTTTTTGCCTAGATACCACCAGAATATCATTAAGTATACCTACAATTTTATTTATATATCCATCTATTTCCTAAAAAATTTTATGAGATTAAATTTAAAATACATATTCATTGTAATAAAATAAAATGGATTTAAATTATTCTCCCATTTAAAAATATTATTCTCCCATTTTAGATTTATTAGATGAGTTGATTTCATTATGTCTAATTATACCTTGCGTCCTGAACCTACCTTCCCTCTAACTGAAAGGCAAGCATAATATTGTGTATAGTATTTCTGTTTATTTGTCTCTGACTTGTAGAGAATAAAATAAAACTGATTATTTTCAGCTTACTTAACTCTAAATAGAGCCACGGCCCCCCCAAATAAAGTAGGAAGGAAACACAAATTTAAGATAAGAATTTCAAATTTCAAAAATGCTTTCTCCCCTGAAACACTGGATTTGAAATATTTAGTCAGGTACATTCACTTAATTATTAAAATATTTTACTTATTCAAAAATACTTCTGTTTATTATATCATTAATATTGGTTTAAACAAAGATATATTTACCTAAAATATTGTCAACTTCATAAGTTATAGTATTTAGAGCATAATAGATTACATACATCTAAATATAAATTTAATCACATGCATTAAACTAAATTTTAATGATATTTATTGTTATAAGAGCAGTAGTGCTGAATCTATTGTGTATATAAGAATCACTTGGAAAGATAGTTTATGTCTCAGATTTCTGAGTATCAACTCTCAGCAATTTAGTTGATGTGAAGTGGGGTGGAAGGAGGGATGTTTTCAACAATCCACTAACATGACTCTGAAGGAGGTGTTAAAAAAAAGACCATTCAGAAAATGCAACACACTAGTGTAGGTTTTATATAGTTTAGTTTACATATTTTGAAATTTATTGACAGTTGAATTTTTAAGAAATTCCAGAGAATTATGACTAACCTTATGCCAGAGTATTAAAAAAAAATCCCCTATAATTAATATGGGAATTTATCTTTTTTTAACATGATTTTAAAAAAGTTAAGATTTATAATCTGTGCATAATAAATGTATAACTTTGGTTTCATTTTCTTTGTTATAATTTATGAAGAAACTATCTGAAATTCAATAACAACATAGAGTCTTTGTCATAATTAGATTGACAATCAATATTACTCTCTCCAGAATGTGTTCCATGCAATACTATTTAGTCATTATACAAGAAATCTGGGAGTGTAGGTAGAGGTAGAGGATGAATAGAGGGCCTATGATTAAATAAATTTGTGAGAAACACAAGATTACTTTGTGGCCTGTTCCCTGCGATGAATGTTGACAAAGTTTCATTGCTTCATGCAAAATATGATTATTAATTTTTGTTGAATTTTAAAATGTTTCTTTGGCATATAAGACATCATATATTATTTCCCTTTTGAGGGTATATTAATGTACTTGTATTCCAAAGTAAGAAAAATGATATTGGAAATTATAGAAGTTATTACTATGACTAAATGCAAGATTTTTCTGAAACAGTAACTTGAAGCCATGCAAAATCTGCACAAGAAACCACATAATTATGTTAATTGTTAATATTCTATTAAAAGAATAAACCATTTGTCTGTATAAGCAGAATTAATGTCACTATTTTTCATTAAGCTATAATTGGCATGAGTGCATGTCAGCCAAAGGGGGAAAAAAGTGTATTTTACAGTGTGAACTGTTCGGAAAATTCTTAATATTTCTTTCACAATTTAAAGATATGATAAGGTCTCCAAAAATTGAGATAAAAGTATGGTTTCTATTGGGAATAGGTAGTGTTTCCAGGTTTGACTGAGAGGGGCATAGAACTAGGGATGAGAAAATTAGTATTTGCCTGTCTTAAATTTCTTTCTCGAGACTGAGAAAGTCTTTTTTCTATTACATCAAGCTTAATTTCTGACTGAGTTGTAAATTCTATGATATTTCAACTTTAATTAAGAATTTTAGAAATACAATATTCTTGGGAGAGAATAATGGCACATCAAAGCTGAATGACTTAGCTGGATGATGTTAAATGTCTGTGGTCATAATTAAGGTTTTTGAAGTTTTTTTGGGTATCTTTTTAATAAGCAAGGACAGAGATAGATTTACTGTAAACCTTTCTTTCTTCTAAGAAAGTATAATTTATTATTATAGTAATGTCATTTATTGATATATTCACTAATCTATAGATATAGAATGTTTAGGAATAAACTAAGTGAATATATCATCTTTTAAAATTGCTACTATTAAAGCTCTATTTTATAGATTGAGACACTGACAAAATGTACAGGTAATTCTATCAAGATCAAACAACTAATAATAGAATATGAAGAGCACAGGTGCTTTGAGTGCTCCATAATGTGAAGTCAATGCTTCTATTAGGCAGTACAGATTCAATTCAACTAGTCTGTAGTTTTACAAATGATGGACTTGTTTAAGATAGAATGTGTACATTTCCTGTATATAAACAATTTCTGGATCTGAGACCTGTCTATAAAAACAGTGAGCTAAATTAAACTATATTACCCTTTGATTTTTGCAAGGGTTTATTTCAAAAAGCACTACTGTTCCCTAGTCATACTGAACATTTTTGAAAATATAGCTTTGTCCTTCACATAAATGGTAAATGTCTGTCTTTTCTGCCAATCATTTTTATTTTTGCAGTGTAAGCTAAAGGTGATATGGCTCATTGTAAAAGACGAGGGTCATCATGAAAATGAATTTCAATATTCCTTGATGTTTGTGTGCTATCAATTGTGAAGAAAAGCCTTGAGCATGAATTATGAAATCATAAATTCTCTTGCAATATGTTCTTCATAGAAAAGAAAAAATAAAGATAAATGAAACTATGGACTGCAAATGATGTCATCAATAATGAAATGTATTCAAGCCAAGATGAGGGGAAAAATCATGTTTGATATGTAGATTACAATATATACTCTAGATTTATTGAAATTCATATTATCATTTTAAAGAAACAGATCCTGATGACATATAGATTATAAATGATGTGTAGAAATAATCCATTTATTGCTGACTCAAAGCTAGAAGCAAAAGTACTTAAAGAAAAAAAAACTTGTAGAAATGAATGATATTGATCAGTTCTAAATTCCTAATCCCAGCTGCACTGAAAGTTACCTGCTGTTGACAAAATTTGTTGGATTCAGTAAAGTATAAGATGACTTACTATTAAGGCAGCTAAAAGTTATATTAACATCAGCAAGGTTCTATTGTTTCAGCAATGCCCATTCACCCACCACTTTATAACCCATTGATCAACAATTACCTAGGATTTAGATGTGCATCTTATCCTCCCAACCCTAAAGAGGATTTGAATTACTTAACAGATGCAAACTACACTGGGAAAACAAAAATCTCAACTTATTTGGGAAACAAAAACCTATAAGAAAAAATCCTGTAGTGATTAAAATAAAATTTTATTATAAATTTTATTTATCTACTATAATTTTTATTTAATAAGATAAAATTACTTGAATTTCATAATAATTTCTAGCTTTTATGGATAATTAATCCAAAGTAACTTTTTCTATATAGCTGTGTTATAATAACCCAAGTTATAAATAGAGCTATAAACATACTCTCATTTTTTTTTGGATTTTAATTATGTCTATTTGGCATTTTCTCTTCTTGATTAGTACTAAATGATGATGCCTTTTTTCTAGAGTTAATTTATTTGTTGAGAGAGAGAGAGAATGCACAAGTGTGGGAAGAGCAGAGAGAAAGAGAAAGAAGGAAAGAGAATTCCCACGCAGGCTCTGTACTACCAGTGTGGAGCCCTTTGAGGGGCTCGAATTCATGAACTGCAAGATCATAGCCTCAGCCAAAGTCAGATGTTTAATCAACCGAGCCACCCAGGCACCCCTGTGATCCTGCCTTATTAATATTTATTATATTTTATAAAATAAAATAATTTCTATTTTAAACTACACGCATACATTAATGTGTAGTTTATATATTCCAGATTGACCTCAGTAACTGTTCCATTGTCCAGTTAAAATTCCCAGTGTCCAGCCCTGGAAAGTGTGCTTAGCCTCCCAAATTGTTCTCCAATTTCAAATGCTTTGCCCTAGTCAGTTATGCACACTGCCACCACATGATCAAGTTCTGGTGCAAATGCCAAGAAAGCCACAGCACCCCTGTGCTCTCCATCTCCTCACCATACCCCACCCGCTCAACAGTTCAGATCTGAACATTCTTAGCCTGATGTTAGCGCTGTCCTTAACTGTAAACCATCCACCTCTCCGATCTCATTTTCCTTTCTTCCCCCTAATACATGTGCTCCTATTAAGTCATGCAAACCACAATCATTGTAACAATACTTTAATATAATGAAGAGTGTATTTATGATGGCAGAGTAGTAGGAAGACCCTGTGATTGCTTCATTCCTTGAACACAGCTAGATAAACAGCAAATGATTCTGCACACCCAGAGAATTGATCTGGGCACCAAAAGAACAAACTACACAACTAGAAGGAGAGAAGAGACCACATCATGGAATATAAGGGGTATGGAGATGTGATTTGGGGGAGAAAAGAATAGCAGGTACTGAGAAGGGGGGGGAACCCTGATCACAGAGAGTGGGGAGAGAGAAAAAGGAGACAGAGAGAAAGTGAGAGAGAGAGAGAGAGTGAGAGTGTGTGTGTGTGTGTGTGTGTGTGCTCATATTCAGTGCACAGGGGATTACACAAGAAAGAAATTCCCCAAAACCATTGACTGGGAAAATGAGGGGAGCTGATTGTTGTAAGTTTTTACAGTCAGCTGAGCTCAAAGACTAAGGGATTAGATACCCGTGCCATGGCCAGTCTGGCACCTGGCAAATGCAGCAGCGCTCCTGTGAAGGAGGGCAAGGGCCCGGAAGTGGATATTACAATCTGAGGATCCCCAGGGACACACTGAAAGAGACGGTTCCCCCTTCTTGCAGTGCACCCAAGAGAAATGGAATTGCCTTTCAGGGGACAAAAGAGCCCATGGGCATGATTGTGCTGCCCAGTACTTTAGCAGAGGAATAGAAACATCTGGTGAGGACAGCTAACCTGAACACTGGCTCTTTGTTGAACTTTACTTAAACTCCAGACTCCTGCATGTCCATGCAGCTTCCCTTCCAGGATGACCCAGTAGCATCCCCAGAGCAGTGGGGTCCTCCCCTAGAGGGCCAGCATGTGTCTGCGCCATACTTAGTCCCTAAAGTTCAGAGTTTTGAAACTCTGGCAGGCCTGAGATAAAACACAGGCACACTATACTACTGGGGGCAGGGCAGATGGCCCCAGACAGGGTGAAGGCAAGATTCTGAGGGATGCCTGGGACACACAAGGAAGGCTGTCTGTTCTTCTGTAAGGGTTTCCCAGAGATGCATAGGCACAAACTCTCCTCTCTGGGATCAAGGGAGAGGGCTGGTGGTTTTTTTTTTTTTTTTTCCTTCTCACATCAGCACAAACTGGCTTCAGTAAGCAATACAGCACCCACAGGGGAGGCCTGAGATACTTACACCAAGCCCTGGCCCCCTACACTCAGCAGGTGCTTCTTTACCAGGACAAGTGTGTCTGAGAACTAGAGCAAAGGGCCCCACCCCCAAAATATCAGCACGATCCCCTGCTGCAAAGCTTCAACTCTAGTGGAGATAGGATCAGTCCTTTTTTAACAAGCAGAACAGAGCAAACCTAGTTAAAACTGGCCACACACTGAAAAAGGCCCAAACACTCCCCACTACAGTCAAAGAGAAAATCTGCAGAGGACTGACCTGAGGGAAGGAGCAACCAAAGCACAGCAGTAGAGCGCACACAGCACAACCAGAAACACTGCCCGAAGCACCAGGCCCTGGACACTATACGATCTGTTCTTAATTAAGCCAATATTGTCAGAAGCAGGAAACATAACAGTCTTTTCTAAAACTGAAAAGATGACAGATGCCTAGATAAAATGCCAAGATGGAGGACTTCATCCCAAAAGAGAGAATAAGAAAAGATCATGGCCAGGGTTCTAATTGAAAAAGATATAAGTGTTATGCCTGATCCCAAATTTAAAACAACAATCATAAGGATACCAGCTGGGCTCTAAAAAGCAGGGAGTCGCTTACTGCAGAGACAAAAGACCTAAAAACTAGTCAGGTCAAAAAAAATTTTAAATGCTATAAACAAGAAGTAAAACTAACTGGTTATAATAGCCACAAGTAGGAAGTAGCAGGGGGATGAATAAGTGACATGGAAGATAAAATTATGGAAAATAATGGAGATGTAAAGAAGAGAGAAATAAATATATTAGATCACAAATGTAAACTTAGGGAACTGTGACTCCATAAAGCGTAATGACATTCTTATCGCAGGCGTGTCAGAAGAGAGGGAAAAAAAGGGCAGAAGGTTTATTTGATCAAATTATAGTGGAAACTTCTCTAATCTGGGGAAGGAAACAAACATCCAAATCCAGGAGGCATAGAGAACTCCCACCAAAATCAACAAAAGCAAGCCAACACTAAGATACATTGTCATAAAATTTGCAAAATACACAGATAAGGAAAAATTCCTAAGAGCATGAAGGGAAAATAAATTGTAACTTACAAGAGATAAAAGATAATAAGGTAAGAGATAATAAGGTCAGCAGCAGACCTATTCATAGGAATTTGGCAGGCTGGAAAGAAATAACAGAGAGAGTCAATGTGCAGAGTGGGAAGAATATGCAGCCAAGAATACTTCATCCAGCAATGCTGTCATTAAGCATAGAAGGAGAGATAAAGAGTTTCCCAGACAAACAATAAATTAAAGGAGTTTTTAACCATGAAATGAGCACTGCCAAGAAATATTAAAGTGGACTCTGAGTGGTTAAGAAAGATCAAAAGTGGCAAAAATTAGAAAGGAACAGAGAAAATCTCCAGAAACAAAAACTTTACAAGTAATACAATGGCACAAAATGTGTGTGTGTGTGTATATATATATATATATATATATATATATATATATATATATCAATAATCACTCTGAATGTAAATGGACTAAATGTTCCAATCAAAAGACACAGGGTATCAGAATGGATAAAAAAAAAAAAAGACCCATCTATATGCTACCAAGAGACATACTTTTGATATAAAGACAACTCTAGATTGAAAGCGATGGGACAGAGAACAATTTATCATGCTAATTGACATCAGAAGAAAGATGGAATAGCAATAGTTAAATCAAACAAATGAGATTTAAAATGAAAACTGTGATAAAAGATGAAAAAAGGCACTATATTATAATAAAGAGGTCTTACCAACAGGATCTAATCATTGTAAGTATTTACATCCCCAACTTGAAAGCGTCCAAATATATAAAACAATTAATAAACATAAAGGAACTAATTGATAATAATACAATAATTATAGGGGACTTTAATACCCCACTTACAGCAATGAAGAGATCATCTAAGAAGAAAATCAACAAGCAAATAATGGCTTTGAATGACACACTGGACCAGATGGCCTTAACAGATATACGCAGAATGTTTCATCCTAAAGCAGTAGAATACACATTCTTTTCAACTGCACATGGAGCATTCTCCAGAATACGTCATATACTAGGTCAAAAATCAGGCCTCAAGAAGTACAAAGGACTGATATCATATCATGCATCTTTTTTGACCATGCTATGAAACTAAAGTCAACAGGAAAATTTTAGAAATACCACCTATACATGGAAGTTATAAAGTATGCTACTAAGGAATAAATAGGTCCACAAGGAAATTAAAAAGAAATATTTAAAAAAATACATGGGTAGCTCCTGGTTGGCTCAGTTGGTTAAGCTTATGACTTCAGCTCAGGTCATGATCTCAGTGTTCCTGAGTTCAAGCTCCGGGTTGGGCTTTGAGCTGACAGCTCAGTTTTTCTCTCTCTCTGTCTCTGTCTCTGTGTGTGTGTGCCTGTCTGTCTGTCTGCCTGTCTGTCTCTCCCTGTCTCTCTCTCTCTCTCTCGCTCTCACTCTCTCTCTCAACCTCTCTCTCAAAAATAAATAAACATTAAAAAAATTTAAAATACATGAAAACACAATAGTTCAACATTTGGGGATCTAGCAAAAGAAGTCAAAAGAGGGAAATGTATAGCAATACAGACCTACTTCAAGAAGCAAATAAAGTCTTAAAAACAAAACTTAACCTTACATCTAAAGGAGCTAGAAAAGGAACAATAAATGAAGCCTAAAGCCAGCAAAGGGAAATAATAATGATTAGAACAGAAAAAAAATTATATAGAAACAAAGAAACAAAACCCCACTAGAGTAGATAATGAAACCAAGATCTAGTTCTTTGAAAAAAAGTAATAAAATTTAAAAGCCTGCAAACCAGACCTATCAACAAGAGAAAGTTCTTATATAAATAGAATCACACAAAGAGCAAGAAAAGCTCACAATCAACATCACATAAAAAATAAATATTATAAAAAATTATATGTCAACAAATTAAACAATCTAAAAGGAAAATTTCTAAAAATATATAACCAACCAATATTAAAAGAGAAAGAAATAAAATATATGTATAGACTCATAACCAGCAAAGAAATTGAATCAGTCATTAAAAATCTTTCAACAAACAAAAGTCTATGGCCAGATCGTTTCCCAAGAGAATTCTACCAAAAATGTAAAGACTTAATTCCTATTCTTCTCAAATTGTTCCAAAAATTAGAAATGGAAGGAAAACTTCCAAACACATTCCACGAGGCCAGCATTACTTTTATCCCAAAAGTAGGCAAGAGCTCCGTTAAAAAAGAATTACAGACCAATATCTCTGATGAACATAGATGCAAGATACTAGTAAATTCTCTCAAGATACTAGCAAATTGACTCCAGTGGTATATTAAAAAAATAATTTACTACAATCAATTGGGATTTATTCCTGGGCTGCTAAATGATACACCACATTAATAAAAGATAAGCATATACTCTTCTAAATAGATGTAGAAAAAGCATTTGACAAAGTACAGCATCTATTCTTGATTTAAAAAAAAAAAGCCTCAATAAAGTAAGGATAGAGGAAACAATACCTTAATATCATAAAGACCATTTACAAAAGACCCAGAGCTAATATCAGCTCCAATGGGGAAAAAGTAAGAGCTTTTCCTTTATAGTCAGGAAAAAGAAAAGGAGGTCCACTCTCATCATAGTTACTAACACAGTACTGGAAGTCTAGCCTCAGCAATCAGACAATGAGAAGAAATAAAAGGCATCCAAATTGACAAGAAAGAAGGCTAATGTTCTCTTTGCAGATGACATGGTACGGTATGCAGAAAATCTCAAAGACTCCAACAAAAAATTAACAGAACTCACACAACACAAAAATCAATTAACAAAAATCTGTTGCATTTCTATACATCAATAATGAAGCAGCCAGAAAGAGAAACCAAAGAATCGATTCCATTTGTAATTGCACAAAGAACCATAAGATATCTATAAATAAACCAAACCAAATAGATAAGAAATCTGTTCTCTGAAAACTATAAAAAATGATTAATGAAACTGAAGATGACATAAAGAAATGGAAAAACATTCCATGCTCATAGATTAGAAGAAAAATATTGTTAAAATGTATATACTACCCAAAGCAATCTATTCATTCAATGCACTCCCTATCAAAATAACACCAGCATTTTCATACAGCTAAAACAAGCAATCCTAAATTTTGTATGGAAACACAAAAGACCTCAAATAGTCAAAACAATCTTGAAAAAGAAGAGAGCTGGAAGCATCACAATTCCACACTTCAAGCTATATTAAAAAGCTGTAGCCATAAAGACAGTATGGTATGGGCACAAAAACAGACACAGATCAGTGGAAACGAATAGAAGACCCAGAGATGGACTAATCTTTGACAAAGCAGGAAAGAATATCCAATGGAATATACACCATTTGTTTCTTCAATAAATTTGTCTCTTCAACAAATGGTATTTGGAAAATTGAACAGCAACTTGCAAAAGAATGAAACTGGACCAATTTCTTATACCATACACAAATATTAATTCAGAACAGATGATGGACCTAAATGTGATACAGGAAACCATCAAAATCCTAGAAGAGAACACAGCCAGCAACCTCTTTGACCTCAGCCATAGCAACTTCTTACTAGAGAACACATCCTCTGAGGCAAGGGAAACAAAAGCAAAAATGAACTATTGGGACTTAATCAACATAGAAAGCTTCTGCACAGTAAGGGAAACAATCAACAAATCAAAACGGCAACTTTCAGAATGGGAGAAGATATGCAAATGATACATCTGATGAAGGGTTAGATGCTAGGGTTATGTTAGATGTTCAATGTCTCTCATCATCAGGGAAATACTAATCAATACCACAATGAGATACCAGCTCACACCTGTCAGAATGGCTAAAATTAACAGCAAAGTTAACAACAGATGTTGGCAAGGATGAAAAGAAAGGGGACCCCTCTTACACTGTTGAGGGGATTGCAAAATGGTGAGCCACTCTGGAAAACAATATAAAGGTTCCTAAAAATGTTAAAAATAAAACTACCCATGACCCAGCAATTGTACTATTAGGCATTTACCCAAAGAATACAAAAATACTGACTTGAAGGGGCACATGCACCCCAATATGTATAGCAGCATTATCAACAATAGCCCGATCTCCTGATAAATGGTAAAAGATGTGGCATATATATATGTATGTATGTACATATATATATATATATATACGCATACACATATATACACATACACAATGGATTATTATTCAGCTATAAAAAAATTTGAAATCTTGAAGGGTCTGTGTGGTTCAATTGGTTAAGCATCTGACTCTTGATTTTGGCTCAGGTCATGATCTCAGTTTAAGAGACAGAGCCCCATGTTGCTCTCACAGTGCAGAGCCTGCCTAGGATTCTTTCTCTCCTCTCTCTAATCCTCCCCAACTTGCCTTCTCTCTCTCTCAAAATAAATAAACTTTTTTAAAAAAGAAGGAAATGTTTGTCATTCGTAACTACATGGAAGGAGATAGAGTATATTACTCTAAGCAAAATAAGCCAGAGAAAGACAAATACCATATGATTCCACTTATATGTGGAATTTCAGAAACAAAACAGATGAACATAGGGGAAAGAGAGAGAAAGGAGGCAAACCGTGAGAGAGACTTTCATTTGTAGAGAACAAACTGAGTGTTGCTAGAAGGGGAGGTTGGTGGGGAGATGGGCTAAGTGGATAATAGGTATTAAGAAGGACACGTGAGATGCCTGGGTGGCCTAGTCATTAATTATAAGTGGGTGTTATATGTAAGTAATGAATCACTAAATTCTACTACTGAAACTAATATTACACTATATGTTAACTAACTAGAATTTGAATAAAAACTTGAAAAATTATTCAACACTGAAAAAAATGACTTGTTCTTCACAGAGATGAAATTTATGAGTTTTGAAGATGTTTCAATTAGTTGACCAAGAAAAAAAAAGTGACTACTATATTACCTACATTAGAAGATACCGATCTGACTCTTGATTTTGGCTCTGGTCATGATCTCATGGTTCAAGGGACTGAGCTCCAGTTGAGTTCTGTGCTAACAGCCCGGAGCCAGCTTAGGATTCTCTCACTCCCTCTCTCTCCGCACCTCCCTTGCTCTCTCTTTCTCACTCTCTCAAAATAAATAAACTTTTCTTTTAAAGAAGGCACTTATGATGTTATGTGTAAATAATAAATCACTAAATTCTATTCCTGAAACTAATACTACACTATGTGCTAACTAGAATTTAAATAAAAACTTGAAACATTAAAAGATACATTAAAGCAATAATATTTCCCTTGAGATTTCCTAAAATATAAATAAATAAAACAAAAATATTTTAATATGATGAGATACAACATATTCTCTAGTAATTAGTAATTTTTACTGAAAACATTTGGTAGTGATTTCTATAGTTACATGTCAGGTCTTTCTAGCATGTGCACTTTGTGGTTTATTGCAGTTACCTTACTATGTAAGCAAGTAAATACTTGTATAACACAACCCCGCATGTGAATCCATTGTCAAGATTTTACTAGGATGATCTTTGTCTTCCAACATAGGTAAAATAGTTGTCACTGCTTTTTTTTCTTGGTCAACTAATTGAAATATCTTCAAAACTTATAAATTTCATCAATGTACAGAAAGCAGTCATTTTTTAAGTGTTGAATAATCTTATTTTTCAAGATACTATTCAAATTCTAGTTAGGTAATATATAGTATAATATTAATTTCAGGAGTAGACTTTAGTGATGCATTACTTACATATAACACCCAGTGCTCAGCACACTTGTCCTCATTAATATCCATCAATGCTGAATACTCTTGTGAAAATACATTAAAGCTGAATTCATTCTTGTCTGGATGAGAGTTCAGAAAGGAGAACTTTCTTTGACTGGTAGATGTAACGCAGTGGTTTTGGAAACTGCTTTCATTACTTTAAAAGTGTTGTGTGATACTTGTGGTTTCTGCTTCTTTCCCAAGCCATTCCTTAAAGAGTAGAGGTGGCAAATGAGAGCTCTGGCTGCAGGTGGGCATGGCCAGAGCTTCTAGCATGGAGAACACAGCAGCTGAATTGGTATTTTTACTTAAGGAAGATAAACAAGAACTGAAGGATGGAGGCTGAAGGGGTAGGGGGAAATGTTGCATGCAAGGAAATGCCATGAGTAGAACAGACCTTGTTAGTTGAAAGGTGATGATTATGTACATTAAACTTTCTTACTGTTGTGCAATATTTGGCTTGAGCAAAACAGCACATTGGCTTTAATTCAGTGAGAAAGTGTACAGATTTTGGGGGATCCTTGAAGAAGGCAACACAAACATAAAACTAATTTTGAATGGTAATTTACATAAAACATTATGTTAAACACGACTTGCTAAAGAGCAAGTGTAATCAACTTTTTTAGCAATTTTTTTGTACAAGTAATCATAATAATGCTCTATTTTAATTATGTTTCATTGCATTTAAAAAGCGTGCAATACAGATGATTACAAACTCTGCACAGTTAGCTTGTACACAATTTTAGAATCATTTTCTAAAATGAATATCACTTCCAGATCAAAATATACTCTGCTCTTTAACCTTAAACAAACAACAACAAAAAGAGTTAAGATTATAGTTATTAATACTAAAGCAAGATGGTATAAACTACAAGTTAGAATAGAAAGCTTGCAGAATTTTCTATCCATCTTACATCAACCTTTAGAACAATAGTTTTCCTAACAGCAGAAAAATTGAATGCTTAGACATATGAAAATAGATCTTACTTTTCAAGTTTCCTTTAAATATAGCTTAGTAATTATAAGAATTTTGTGTCCGTAAACACTTATATTCCATAGATAATTCAAGAAATTCTCCATTTTTTAATTATACATGAGATTAGGTATAAAGTAGACTCTGTAATTATATTAGTAATGCATTATCCTTAGGAGAATTGAGAAAGTATTTACTCAAAGTCATTTTTGTGTTTTGAGGTTCAGTTAAGGAAATACGTTGAGAAAGAATACCTTACACACTAATATCAGAAGTTCTTCTAAAAAGTAAAATGTGATATCACAGGAGAACTAATATTTTTACGTGGAACCTCAATTCTTTGTTGCTTCAATCTTAAAAGAAATTCAGATGGCATAGGTAATCTAATTATCCTAGTTTTAATAGTAAGTATTCAGAATAAACTATTTTGCCATATATAATTAATTTATTATAGAAATTAAGGAAAATATATATTTACTCACCAGCATTTAACTGTAATATAAAGCTCTCTCTGATAATATATTTACCAACTAAAAAGGTATATGCATTGTTAACTGTCCTCTAATTATTCTCAGAATATCTTACTTTAAGTTTATTTATTTTGAGAGAGAGAGAGAGAGAGAGAGAGAGAGAGCGAGCACATGTGCATGATTGGGGAAGGGTAGAGTGAGTGGGAGAGAGAGAAGAGAAAAAAAGTAGAGCAGTGGGGGGTGGGGTGAGTGGGGTTAGATCCCAGGACCTAGGAGGAATCAAGAGTTCTGCACTTAACCACTTAACCAACGGAACCAACCAGATCCCTGTATATTTTACTTTAAGTTTTGCCTGTCAGTGAGAAAACTCAGTTATTTGGGTATTCACAAATGATATATAATCATCAATATTCCTATGACCCACTGACCAAAAATGAAGGCCAATTTAGTGTTCAATGGCTGAAAAGTCTAAAATAAGTTGGAATTTCAGATAATAAATTGAGGTTTCCCACTTATGTTTTCATAATGTTCTGAATTTGGGGGTAGGCGGGGGGAGACATAAATTAGTATGGAGAATAAATTGAAAAATATTGCAGTAGATAAAAAGTTATCAAAATGAATTCTTTTTTTTAATGTTTTTTGAGAGAGAGAGAGAGAAAATGGGGTGGGGTAGGGGGAGAGACTTTGAGGCAGGCTCTCTGCTGTCAGTAGAGAGCCCAATGTGGGGCTCAAAGTTACAAACTGTGAAATCATGGCTTGAGGTGAAGTCAGGTGCTTAATCAACTGAGCCACCTAGTTATCCCCAAAATAAATTATTTTAAATTAGGTGGAAATCAGCCTAGTTTGAACTCATGATACCTAGAGAAATTACAACATCAATACAAATTAATGTACTAACTGATAGATATATATTCACTATATTTTTGTAATATTTGGTATCAGCTGATGATTAGATCAGACTTGTGAAGAAACATTTTAGCATCTCTTTCTCTATATATACTAACATATGAGTTTGCAAATTCTATTACAATAATTTTCCATGCCTTACCAATGCAAACATTTATATGTTTAAAAATATTACTCTTAATAAACAATCTTTTCTTCAGGAAAAAAAAGTTATAATCCAGTCCTTTGTACCATAAAGCAATCCTGAATTATAGTTTGCTCTATCATTTTGCCTTGAATTAAAGAGAAAATAGGCATGGGGTAGAGTCATATATCTGACACCTAAATTTTCTTTACCAACAGTTATTTTAAAAATTCATATCACAAAAAGATGAGAAATAGAAATATGAAGTTGTCATGTGCCTTTCTACAATAAACATAAATCCAGTCATCAGTTTTGAACTAATATCACTTGGATACGAAGAAGACAGTCTAGTGTATGATTCTTGTTATTAATGTGTTTTGACATTATAAATAAAATAGGATAAAGTTAGAGGGCAAATAGTAGCAAATTACTGCCAGTGGTCATGCTTCATATGAAACTATTTTACTTAAGGCCCTTGTTAGTATTACATTCAATTCTTTAACATCACAGCTACTACATGAAATAAAGTCCAGCTAAAACAACTATTAATTTAAAAAATTAATAAATATATTAATTCTACAATATATTTACTAGTCGCTGTAGAAAAATCAATGCTGTTATCTTTTTTGTTTTTTTATTATTTTTAATCACACTGGTAATAATGACATCATCCTCTCTATGAAATAAATGATAACATTTTCAAATATATATGTGTGTGTATATATGCTATATATATGTGTGTATATATATGTGTGTATATATATATATATACACACACATATATATATATATAACTCTGAGACAAACCTAGGGTTTTATGTTCCTAATGCAAGTTGTGACAAAGTATTTTGAAAACACAAAAATATATGAAAATATCAACTATTATTCAAGTTAGTATTTACCATTTTATAAAATATGATACAATGGTCATATATGTTTATTTTTCATGGTCTTCAACATGGAAAACATATATTGTATATATGAACAGGATGTGTTATGACACAATTTACACCAAAATTAAATATATAAGTCTCTTGAATTTATTTTATGTCATTGGAAGTGATAAACTAAATTGTGCTTTCAACTTTGGCTATGATATGAGACTTATAGCAGCCTCTTCAAATTGTACCTAATTATTATATATTTTTTCAAATATTTCTACCTAGTTTTCAGTATAATAGCATATTAGAAACACAAGGTAAATAATTTGAAGAGACTGCCTATATTCTCATGTAATGTCCAAGGTGGGATACAATATCAGACAGTATATAAAAACAAAATTCTTTATGAGAAGATAGCTATCGAATTTTTTTAAAGTACAAGTTTCTGAAGACATTTTTACTTTTTATTTTATTTTAACCAACTGAACCACTCAATTGCCGCTGTGAAGCCATTTGTAATAAATATGTATTTCATCAAGTCCCTTAAACATCACTGATTGATAAAAACTGATATTCATAATGAAAAGTGATTAACTTTCAAAAGAATACATTATTGAGTTATGTTTTATATATATAATTTATTCAAGAAGACATTACACAACCTATATTCCAACAGTATTTCTCTTATATTATTTATTAATTTTTTTAAAAGGTGCTTAGAATCAAACATTTTATTTTAGATAACTGTTGCTAAAATAATAAAGTTTTCCAGTAAACTTGACTAAGACAGCTCTTTATTTCTTACGGGTTCCACACAACTCAAATTTAACTCAAACCTCTAATCAAGGTTTCATAATAGATTAACCAAGAATAAGAATTTATCAAAAGTCTATTTTAAAAGTAATAAGGTAGCTCTAGATATAAAACTATAATTGTGACTGGGTTTATTCTTTCATTCACTTGAAGATATCTTTCAAACCCTTCCTATAAAAAGAACACTGAATTTAACATTATAAAAAAGGAGTTTGGCTTTATAAATAATGGTGGGGAGAAAAGGGAAAGATACATAACCTTTTTTCAATAATTTATATGCACCATGCCCTTTACGTAAATACTTTTAGTATATATCTATACCAGGTATAGTTAGGATTATTTTCAACCTTTCGTAAATGAGGAAACTGAGATTTAGCAAGATAAATAATCCACTCAGCGTAATAAAATTAGGTAGTGGTGGAAACTAAGTTTTAAACACAAGACTATTGAAAGCATAGCCCAAAGCATGCACCACATAACATCCTCCATGGGGCATAAGTAGAGAATATAGGTTGTAATATAAGATACAAAGTAAAAATGACATGATAATGACATATAAAAAATGCACATACAAAAATGTCTATTTCCAAATAGAAAACAAGAAAATGATAATTTAATTTACTAGGGAAACACCAAGATAATATGTGATATATTAGGAATATGTAGTTTTAGGGGAAAAAATATCAGAGGGAGAAGGACACATTCTAATTGTTGGAACTATTGAACTTCAAGTTTTATTTCTAGACCTACATATTCTCTAAACATCTGCATCAATTAGGGAGTTTTCCGTTATCTCACTTACCTTGGAATGAGGAGGGCGTATATCACTCTTTCTCTCTTTCTCTTCCTTTCTCTACCCATTTATCTAGTTACTTGCTGATTAATAGGCTTATTTGTGGTTATCTTATGTCCAATTTAAAATCCCAAAGAATAAGACTAGTATATTATTCTGAGAAATGACTATTTCTCCAATCTTTTCCTAAGAGCTTTATTTTTGCATAAACTTCTCTCTTAACAACTTACAGAGTAGATTTTTGTTTTTGTTTTTGTTTTTTAATTTTTAAAGGCCATGGTGTCTGGGCCATCCATGAATGGCATAAAGAGCATCCATGAACTGAATGTGGATCTTATGCTTCTGTGTTTTAACAGATTCAGCAGCCCTAGTATGAAAATTTCTGCATCAGTTTCATATCTCTAAAGAAAATACTATCTGATTTTCCCACATAAAAATGACATGATTTTCACAAAGGCTTAAAGAAAAGTGAAATGTAACATTTACTGAGAAGTTGTAACTAGGAAAGTGAGGCTCTTTTTACTTCTAAAAATAATCCTATGAAATACATATTATTTCCATTTTACATGTTAATAAATATAGCCCTTAGAGATGGTGACTACTGCCTATAGGTAAGCTAATTTAAATGCTGCTAATAAAGTGATGATGATAAAATTAAACTTAGTACTGTGACTATGAACCACAACAGTGACTTTTATCTATTCTGTGTCCGGAATCCTTTTTCCAATTTCCATTTTATTTTTGTATTTATAGCATTATATTTGTCATCTTGATTGCTATAAAATAAACACAAGGACCTAAATATATACTTCAATTAAAACCAATAAAATACATAAAGAATGATGAAGAGAATAATTTGGTTGACAACCAAAAATTACTATATAGTTAGCTTTTATGAGAGACATGGGGTTAATAGGAGGAAGTTTGTTTCTTGGTAGGGTCGTGTTAAGAAAGTGGCTCCTGTTAGACCTATGAGTGCAAACATATGGTATCTGTCCTTCTCCGCCTGACTTATTTCGCTTAGCATGACACCCTCGAGGTCCATCCACTTTCCTACAAATGGCCAGATTTCATTCTTTCTCACAGGAGAAACCTAATGGAGGACCAGGGGGAGGGGAAGAGGGAAAGAGAGTTGGGTAGAGGGAGGGACACAAAACTTGAGAGACTATTGAATACTGAAAATGAACTGAACTGACTTAAAGGGGAAGGGGGAGGGGAGAAAGAGGTGGTGGTGATGGAGGAGGGCACTTGTGGGGAAGAGCACTGGGTGTTGTATGGAAACCAATTTGACAATAAACTATTAAAAAAAAACCCGAAAAACAAAAAACCAGTAGGGTTTTCCATTGTTATTTTGCTTATTGCTTTGAGAAGCCCGTAGGGGAGGAAACATGTTTTGACAAAAGTATGGCCTTAAATCTTCAAATGTGAAACTGTGTAATGATTTATGCATCAGTGTTCTTCTAAGGCACTTTGTGGTCAACTCTGAGGGCCACTTGGGGGTGGAATCTCTTTCTGCATCTCTTCTTCGTTAGCTGCTGTGCATGTATTTCCAAAAAGGACAGGAGAATGATGCATTATTGTGGGGGCTTTGTATTTGGATGGTGCTTTTACCTTATTGGCTATTAAAAAGGTGTTTAGAAAAGCTAAAAAAAAAAAAAAGTGGCTCCTATACTTCCAAAGGTTGTATTTATAAAAGACAACATTAAAACAGGGACTCACAGGAAATAAAATTTTAAAAAAGTAAATAATTATTGAAAGCTAAATGATAAAACATTTAAAGAGAAAAATATTTTAGTGTGGTTCTATTTAGCCTCAAAAAAATGAATTTTGAAAAAATGTAAATTCTTTGGCTAGGGATAGGTGGCCATGAAACTATAAGATAGAGAGGCATGAGAACACAAAGGGACGGAATTTTGAGATGACAAAATTAAATCAATACAGCAAAAAAAAAAAAAAAATGCGTAGACAAGAAGCCTAGCTAGGAAACTTTAATTATACCTTGGAGAATCTGGAATAGTATTTTTTAAAAAAGTTTTCTAGCTGTTGTTATTTTTTTAAAAAATATAAGGCATATTAACTATATTAGTTAGAACCTTTGCCTCTTACCACCATCACGCTCCTCCATCCTAATTCCCATTGTGTCTGGTAGCATAACAGGCTACCTACAAATTTTGGTAACTGGTAAGAGGAGGTTAAGTTAAAGACACATTTACTAGACGTTTAGTGGAATGTGTTTATGTGGATCAGAATCATCTCCATCTACAGCTATGCCTTTCTTATCTCTCCCCTGAAGTAATAGTCTTGTGGAATTCAAACATCCAGTCTCATAAAAGGACAGAGTCTAACTCAAGCACGTGTCAAAATATGTACTCCTTGGCACTAAGTGCTGAAAATATATGGTTAGCAGAAAAGACAAGATATTCAGTGCTTGAATTGACTCTATCTACAAAATAATTATTACATATGCAGACATTTTAAAAAGTTTACTGGGGCACCTGGGTGGCTCAGTCATTTAAGGGTCTGACTTCAGCTCAGGTCATGATCTCACGGTTCATGGGTTCGAGCCCTGTGACAGGTTCCGTACTGACAGCTCAGAGCCTGGAGCCTGTTTCAGATTCTGTGTCTCCCTCTCTTTCTGTCCCTCCCCTGCTCATGCTCTGTCTCTGTTTCAAAAATAAACTATAAAAAAAATTAAAAATAAAAATAAAAAATTTACTTTTTTATTTTGAGAGAGCAAGTTTGCGAGCATGTAGAGGGAGGGGTGGGCAGAGAGAGGAGGAACAGAGAACACCAAGCAGGTTCCACCCTGTCAGTGTGGAGCCTGACTTGGGGCTCAAATTCACAAACCATGACATCATGACCTAAGCAGAAATCAAGGGTCATACAGTTAACCTACTGATCCACCCAGGCACCCCTAAATATGCAAACTTTTAAAGAAATATGTGGTTTTCATTTTTGCCTAGTCAAAAATAATATTTCTCTTGACAGGAATATATTGATGATTAAAGATACAAAACTATAAACTTTTAAATATCTATATATAGATATATATTATTCCATAAAATGAATTCCTTGACTAAAAACAAAAAACAATACCTGTGTTTGTAAGGCACAAAACTGTAACACTACTGTAAAATGTTAGTAGATCTGTCTGTGACACAGCTTTTTATAATGAAAATAAATAAAGGAAACCTAATTCAAAAAGAAGTCAGAAGAAATGAAAAGAAGGTTCTCACTCATATACAAACTGCACCAGAAAGAATGAACATTTTCTCTTTGGCTGTATCAGGGAGATTCTTAGCATGTCAGACTCTAAGTTGCTTCTATTTACCTTGCTGCTATGATCCATAATCTAGAAACTTCTGCTTAGCCCTGAACATAGGAATATTACAGCTAAGATTTGCCAAATCTGCTTTTTACCCAAAAGCAACTTCATCTAAGGAGGTAAGAAAGTAGTACATACAGAATTGACTATTTGCTGTTTAAGATTGAGAGGAATGACATGATTAGATTCCTGTAGGCAAAGATCAGCTGACCAAGGACAAAAGAAGTTACACATCCTTCCTTAGACACGGTCACCTTTGACTTAGCTCTCTCCTGCTTCTCCCTCTCTGTGACATAAAAAGCAGCTCAAATCTCATGCTATGGGAGATCATTCTTTGGGAGAGTGGTCCTTCATCTTCTTGATTTGCTGGTTTTCTGAATAAAGTTGCTTTCTTTACCCCAACATCCTTTCTCTCCAACTTACTGGGCCAATATGAGCACTGCAAAAGGAGCTTGTACTTTGTTACTGGTCAATAATCCAACCAATGAGAAACTGCCACAACTCAGCCAACCAGAACCCACCACACGTTTGAATTCTCACTCTCCTCTCATCCCCTCCCAACTTCCTCCTTTCCTCTATTAAAAGGAGGATCTCATTTTTGCTGGTTCTATAACTGGCTATTGTAAAGTTTTATATTCTATAAATACTATATAATCCAAGCGATAGAATATCATCTTAAAATCTAACCAATAATGAAGCAAAAAGTTAGGATACAATATCCTTAATTAGCCATAATGAAAACAAATGAAGCAATCCTGCTAGTAGAACACCTTGAGTAACATCTAATTCTAACTATAGAAAATAGACTAAAATTTTGTTTGTATATGAAGACACTAGCAAAAAATATGTTGTCATATTGATTATTTTAGAAGTGTATTGGATAGTTAACTAATATAAATATTAGGCTACTATTCATAATATATGATGATTGTGAGAATTAGCAGCTTTTAACAATGATTAACATTAGTTACATTTTCTTATTTATTTTTGTGAACTCCTCTAAATGAATAAACTTCAGAAAACACAAAATCTACATTGTATCTGTGGTTGGACCTCAACTTGTCACATACAGGTGAAATTTACAAAGGATGGGAATAGCTTGATAGCAGCAAGGGTATCACTGAAGAATTCTACAAGGAGTTGAACAACTCAGTGTGAGAGTCATCTTTGAGTTTGCCAAGATCAATGCTGGCTTTGTTGTATTCAGCAGAAGGAATAAATGTTTCCCATCACAATGAATCACAGGAAGAGAAGTCACTACCATTTTCTTTGACACCAACCTCCAATAGTTTTATGACACCAGATAGGGTAAGTTGGTCAATTTATGATTGTATTTTCCAGTCATTCAAGTGGGAGTGCAGAGCAGTTTCATCTGATTGAAAAATTTGAAGTAATGTGATATTGCTTACCCTTGAGAAATAAAGTTAACTCATTACATGTGGGAACCTGTCCAAGACTGTGAAGGATGTGTGGTTCTTGTATATATGTGTCATAAGATTTTTACAACCCCTAGTTTTAAAGCCAATTGATTTTGAGATAACAAAGGCTTCATTGAAGAACTGGAAAAACCATCATTCAGAGGTGCAAACAGTTCTGAGAAAAACCAGAGATTTTTTGCAAGTTATTGTGGACAGGGAAAAGACATTTGAAAGGGAATGCTTTAAAAATTCTTAGAAAATACTGTGTAATCAAGGAGAAGATGTAGAAGTAATAGAGGCAGAGGTCTCTGTTTCAAATTCTCAAATTATATTTTTAAAAAGGATGACAGAACAATTAAGCAAAAAGCTTTTATTACTCTGTCTCCTTCCCCAGATATTAGAGTCTGAAGGAGAAAAACACAAAATCATTCTGACTACTCTTATTTTAAATACTGATCAATAACTCAATGGCCCTGGTTGCTACTTTACTACATTCCATTTGTCGGCCAATTTATTCACTGTCCTAACTAAATCATTCTTTCATAGCCCTACATATGTCTTTAAATCCCCAATACTGTTCCCTCCTTATTGTTAGCTGGTACCTCTGCCTCTCTTTTCATGGAGATAATAGAATCAATCCAGGGAGAATTTCTGCACTAACCTCTCCTGTTAGCACAGAGACACTATCTGTGCTCCCTGCTAAAACAAATGCCCATTTTTGCACTCAGTCCCTTCCCTTATCACTTGTTCAAGTAGTGCCCTAGAAAACAGCCCTCTTCTCCACAAACTCTCTCTCTATGCTGATTCTATTAGGTCGTTTATTGGTACACAGGATGCATTCTTACTTATTTTAAAAACGAAGAAAACGCAAACCCCAAAAGAGCTTTTTTAAAAAATCATATCTCATTTCCCTCTATTTTAGCATAGTTTCTAAATTTTTATCCTTTTATATTTTACTGTTGCTCAAATGCATCAAACACTCTCTTACCTTAGGACCTTTGAACATGGTTTAAATTCAGCTGAAGTCCCTTCTACCTGATAGCGCTAGAATTCTACATCAGGATCACATTTGCTTCCTTGAGCTCACTGCTGAAATATCATCATATAATGGAGGCCTTCACTAAAGACACCTTTTAAAAATGTTTATTTATTTGAGAGAGAGACAGACAGAGAGAGACAGAGAGAGAGATAATGGGAGGGGGAGAGGCAGGGGAAAAAAAAAAAAGAGAGAGTCGCAAGCAGGCTCCTCACTGTGAGCGCAGACCCAGGGCTCAACCTCATGAACCATGAGAACATGATGACCTGAGCCAAAATCAAGAGTCAGCTGCTGAACTGACTGAACCACCCAGGAGCCCCAAGGACCCTTTATAATACAGCCCCCAAGGACCCTTAATAATACAGCACCTATCGGAACTTACTATGTTTCTGCTATATCCTTTCTCCTAGTCCTTATTACTCATACTTATTACTCATTGCATACTCATTGTGGGGGTCTTTTATTATAATATGAGTTCAATAAGAATATGAGATATTGAAATTTTTAATGATAGTAGCCATTAGAATATAAAATCATATACATATGATTTATCATATAAAGTAATAAATACATATATAAGTGTATGTGTATATATAAACATATATGTATATGTATATATATTTACACACACACAGATGACTGTTGAAAGTATGTTATTTGTCAAAGAATAACAATTTGCACAGTGGTAATACTTGTGGATTTTCCAAATTAATTCAGTTGCCTTTCCATATCAGTGGGAAATGTTATATTATCTGGCAAATGGATTTAAAAAAAAATCAAGGTATGGGGAAACATAGTTTACCCATCAGTTGGACACACATTTAAGTAGTTGTTAAAATCCAATGCTCATTAGCATATGAGAAAAATAGGAATTTATACATAGTCAATATGAATGTAAATTGGTAAAGCCTTTTTGGAAAGCAATTGTTTAGAAAGCAGGGTCTGCTATTGTATTTCTTTCAACCAACATATTCCACTTTTGTAGCTCTACATTAGAGAAATAATCATACATGCATCAGTGGATATATGTAAATATTTAAAATATTTTAGATGGATTATGTATATATGTATTCATTAGATAGTTATAAACCAATAAATAATACACTCAAAAGAAGAAAGGAAGGAAAGGGAATGATCATTATCTGTGGGATATTATATCTTTAGAGACAAGAACTAAAATACCAGGGTAACATCGCTACTCTTGGTGGTTTTGCCTCTATAAATATGCCCCTTTCTTCTGCACTACACTCACCATGATAGACACAGCTAGTCCTGCAAAGCCCAGCTGTGCTTCAAGGTTAGGCAAGTCTTGAGAGGACTCTGGGTTTTAGGGCACTTTGTTAGATAATATGAGACTCTCGCTGTGCCCACTGCCACTCTTTGTGGAGAGCAAATGTTCCAAGACAAGAACTAAACTCCCAGATTGCTCTGCTTGTGTCTGACACCAGTCTGTGCAAGGGACTGGCATGTTTATGTCAGGGACCCCCGTTACGCTCATCAGTCTGATGTTCTAGAGGTTGCTCCCCTGCTCACGTTTTGATATATTCCATAGGAACTCAGGGGGAGAGACAAAGGAAATACTGAGTATGACTAATGGAGAAGATCAAATTACCAAAATTGGCATTTTCAATAATGTAGAGAATATTTATGTTTTTAAGAGATTTTCTTTATAAATCAATGTGTCATAATTTCCATTATTATATAGCAGTGCTTTGAAAAACAAGTTTAGATACAGGTTTTTTTTAATTTGTTTTAATGTTTATTCATTTTTGAGAGACAGAAATTAGTATTTATATAGTATTATAATACTAATTTTAGGATTTTAAAATTTAGTATTATAATACTAAAATTCACACCCATAGATGGAGATTTAACATGCTAATTAGACATGCAACACATGAAGAAGCATGACCTTTAAAGGTACAAGTATCAATAAATTCCAACCTCTATATGCTAAGAGGTCACCCTCTTCCCACCTAAGTTTCTTTTTGTTTTCCTTTTATGTTTATTTTTGAGAGAAAGACAGAGTGTGAGCAAAGGAGGTGTAGAGAGAGAGGAAGACATAGTATCTGAAGCACGCTTCAGGTCTGAGCTATTAGCAGAGCCTGATGCAGGGCTCGAACTCACGAACCGTGAGATCATGACCTGAGCCAAAGTTGGATGCTTAACCAACTGAGCCACTCAGGTGACCCTGGACACAGGTTTTAATAAGACATGTAAGTCAGGCTTCTCCAGCGACGCAGAACAAAGAACCAAAACGATTTCTATATACAGAATGAGATGATGTTAAGGAATTAGCTCATGCAATTATGGAGGTTGGCATGTCCGAAATCTGCAGGGTGGGCTGACGCTGGAGACTCAGTTCAAGTAGAAAGGCTGTTTGCTGCAGAATTCCCTCTTGTTAAGGGGAGGCTAGTTTTTGTTCAGTTCAAGCCTGCAACTGATTGGATGAGGCCTACCCGCATTATGGAGGATAATCTGCTTTACTCCTAGTCCACCAATATAAACGTTAATCTCGACCAAAAACCTTCTCAGAGAAACATCTAAAATACTGTTTGAAGAATATCTGGGTACAATGGCATAGTCAGGTTGACACAAATTTAAATATCCCACAAGCTAATAAAATTAATTTATAACCTGTCCTTCATGAATGTCTCTGTAATACTGCACAAAAAAGCTTAGTACTCTTGCACAAAATGGAGATTTTTTTTCTCTATGTATTATTATATAAGATGCTAAACCAGCTTGAGTTTATAACAGGTATATAAATCTTTCCTCAGTGAAAGAAAATCTATAGTGCTCTTTTTACTTTCTCAAACTCAGTAGAGACCCCATGCATAGCAAAATATAAAGATAAGACTATATTGTGTTTTTGTAGCATATAAATTTTATACTTTGCTCTAAAATGACACAAAGACAGCCTCGGATTGGGAGACACTATGGGAGCAAGTTTTTGTAGATGTAAGGACACGATATAATTGATTATTGTTGCATAATAAAATATGCATTTTTTCACTAAACGACATCACTGATTTTCCATATTAGGAGCTACAACATACTTTAAAATAGAATTTTAAAAGCATAGTTGCTGGCTATGTGAATAACAAGGAAAAGAGCTATGTAATGAATGTGAGATTTATATCACATGAATGTGGTATTATATACATTCAGCTGATGGGCCTCATAACCTATTTTGGACTCATGTTTATAGTAGAATGGTAAAAAAAAAAAGTATAGATATAGTGGAAAGGGTCCTATTTATTACATAAATCAAGTCCTCCATTTTACACATGGGGAAATTTACCACAGAGCGTAAGTAAGTACTTTCCCTATTCATAAACTTTTCACTGACAGAACAAGAACTAGTATGTAAATCTCCTAATACTGGTCTCTGGCCTCAGAAATACTACAATCACCTGTGTTACCATAAATGAGAGCCATGGTTTCTTCAGGTTTTTCTTATTTGAATTGATTATGTTTTCTACACAGAAAATGAAACTTTACAGAAGAAATTAAGTCCAATTTAATCTGTACCCAATTGCTTTCCTTTCCGTCTCTAAGTGGTCAATTTTGATAAATGCAGCTTTACTATTTTAAATGAATTTTTTACCTGTGCATACAATGTGTGTGTGTGTAAATATATATATATGTGTATATACATATACAATTCTAAAAATAATTTGGTATTATGGACTTTTATATTTCCATATGTGATATATAAACATGTAATTATTCAGTGTGCTTTTGCTACTGAAAATGATATTTTTGGCTATATAAAAAACAGATTTTTATAAAGAATATTATTCTTAATTATGACATTGTATTATAGAAACAATCCATTTTCGTATGTTCAGTGAGTGATTCATTGTCCTAAATGACGATGTCATAAACATTCAAATGTCTTTTTAGGTTTGCAAAATTTCCACAGTGTTGGGCTTTGATTCGTCTCCCATTTTCTTTTGTGCATCTCTGGTAGTTTTATGTTTTGCAGTTTTCGTGAGTCTTCCATTATTTATCTTATACAAATAACAGACTATTTTAAACTGATATCAATATAACTCCATCACATGCAAAAACGCTACCCTTTGACTCCTCTTCTGCATATTTTAACTTTTTGAAGTCGTAATTTACCTTTTTATAATGATGTATCAGCAAATTGTTTTGGCTACAGCTGTTTTTAATACTTCTGTCCTCTACACCTGTGCGCTCGTTAAGCAGTTAACGCACTGCTATATTACAATATTGGAGTAGTCTGAACTTGATGATAACTTACATTTCACAGTAAGTCCGCGAGCGGGCCTGGATCCTGGGTCCACTGGGAGGGGCCAACCAGGTGTTGGCGACCACTGGGATGAGCCTGGAGTCTGGATCCCCCGGGGCCGCGTCGGGTCAATACCAGGCCAGGCGGGAACAGGGTTTTGCAGGCGCCTCTTCGGAGGCCCGGAGGCTGGGCCACCGCAGGCCGCTTGGCACAGGCCAGCCTGGAACCGGGTCCTGTGGGAGTCCGCCTGACTCATGGGCCCTCGACGTGGCCTGGACATTATGTCTGACTTTGGAGTCCCTGGAAGCCTGGGTTTGCGGGAGCCAACCACGGGGCCTGGGCCGCGAGAGAGAGTTGGCCTGGCGCTGAGGGTGCCAGGAGACTGCGGGGCCGGACCAGCAGGTGCTCCGGTGAGTTGAAAGCCTGGGTCCGCAAGCCCGGAGCCCTGGGCGGGCGGGGAGCCTGGGTTCAGCGGAGGGGCTCCCCGGGAGCGTGGTTTGCAAGGGCTGACTGGGAGCCCGGGGTCACAGGGGCCCCCCAAGGCCGCGGGAGCCGGCCGGCACTGACAGGAAGCCCGGAGCCTGGGCTCGCAGGCACCCGGCCGGGACCCAGGAGCCTGGCGTAGCGGTGGGTCGCGGGCTGCGTGCGCGGGGTCGCCGAGAGGCTGGTGCCCCACAAGTTTCCTTGGGCCGCTGGAGGGGCGGGCGCGGGGCAGAGCCGAGGCCTGGGTGCGGAGGAGCCCGCCGGGAGTCGGGTGGTACGGCAGCTGGCGGGTGGCAGGCCGCAGAGTCCACCTGCTGCTGGCGCAGGCCGGGTCTGGGGGCCCCTGTGAAGTGGGGCGCCCCCTTCACGGGCTCCCACCGAGGGGTGCCTCTCCCGGCTGGCCTGCCCCTGCTTGGGGACGGGTGAGGGGGAAACCAGGCGTCTCCTGCCCTTGATTTCTGTGCTTGGGCCACGGCCTGCAGTCCCTCACGTGCACTCTGGCTCCTGCCAAGAGGTTTCCTCGCCCAGGTTAAGTGAGTTGTTCAAATTGATGTTTCTGGGACGGACAAGCGCTGGAAATTTCTGTGACTTCTGTGCTGGCATCCTCCTCACCTCCCTATACTGTATTTATACATTGAGCTTTTATTCACTATTTAGGTTTTGTTTGTGGGTGTTCGGTTTTTTGTTTTGTTTTTTGGTGTGCATTTTGTTTGTTTCTGTTTTTGATTTGTGAGAGGAGGAGCTTCTTGAGTAGTGTAGCTGGGAACATTCTGGTACATATGCTATGCTTAACACTGTCCTATATAAAGCACTTATAGAGCCATAGGGTATGCATAAATTCAGTTTTAGGAAATAATCTCAAAGAGTTTTTCTGGGTAAATTCAAATTTACACTCTCACCAGCCATGTGGTTATTGTATGTATTTCAATATGCCTGTCAGTACTTGAAAGTGTCAGTTATTTTCATTTTAGTCATTTTTGTGTATGTAAATTGATAACATTGTATTGAGGACTGGTGAAGTTGAATATCTTTTCATGTTTGCTGCCCATTTGAGTATCTTATGTGAAGTAATTATTTGTTTTGATCTTTTTTTTTTCTATACGGTCATCAAACATTTTTTCTTATTCATTTGTTGCATACAAAGAATCAGAGGTAAGTACCTCCACTATCTTCTAACTTGGTAGGTTTGTCTTTATCCTCTCTTCATTGTGTTTTTTGAAGGACAGATATTTGTCATTTTATTATAGCACTTCTTTTTTGTTGTTACAGTTCATGCTTATCGGAACTTTTTTTAAACTATCCTATCCCATATCATGAAGATGTCTTCTACGGTCCCTCTAAATTCTTTATTATTTCAATCTTTATGATTATACATGTAATCATTCTGAATGTACCCAATAGTTTAATTTCAAAATATATGAAAAAATTATGGTGAAAAATAAAATTAATTAGACATCTCATAACTCTAGTGGGGAGCTTTAGTGTATTTTCCTCAATAGCTAATAGAATTAACCAAAAAAAATCAATGAAGATGTACAATATCTGAACAAATATTAAAAAATTTTACCTAATAGACACAGAACACTACGCAAAATTACAATATCCACCTAATTTAACATGTGCATCCACTATCAAATAGACCATATGCTGGGACATAAAGCAAATGACTAACAATTTCAAAATATTAAAATCATTTTTGTTTCTGGACTCTAATAAATTGAATCTAAAAATTAACAACAAATAGATAATTAAAAAACTACTCACTTGCAAGTGGAAAAGGATATACATTACTTAATAATTAATGAGTTAAATAATAAACTGAACATTTAAAATATATTTGAGCAAAGGAATAAGAAGTCATGGCATATACTCTTTTAAAGGATACAGTTATAGCCTCAGTTAAAGGGAAATTAATAGCTTTATGTGCACACACTAGGGAAGATTATAGGAAGAAAATCAGTGATTAAATCTTTCATTTCAAGATGTTCAAAAAATAATAAGGAAATTAAACATAAGGAAAAAATAATCAAATCTAGAGCAGGAAACAATGAAAGAGAAAAACATACAAAAAAGCAAATCAACAAAGCTGAAAGTAGTCCATTAAAAATTATTAATAAACCTATAAGATGATAAAAAAGAAAGTCAGTTACCAATATTAGTATTAAAGTAAGCATATCACCTCATATCTCACAGATGTCAATAAGTAACAAGTAGATGTTATAAATATTAGTTTGCAGTTTGTATGAGACTGATAAATCCCACCAAATAATTATCTTACCAAAGATAAAGTCTTCTTTAGATGACTAAAGAAAAAATACAAAGAATCTGATATCACTTTTAAGGATGAAATGTATGGGTTTCCATGAGAGAACAGGAATTCTTATGAACAGGAATTTGCCTGCTTTTAAACTTTTTAGACTCATGAAAATATCTTGGATCTACAAAGAGATGATGGTCCCACATCCATATTAAAACCACACTGTGAATGTAATGAGTGGTGCTGAATTGCATACTTTAAAATGATTAATGGATATTTTATAAATATTATATAATGTATAAACTAAAAAGATGAAATGATTAATGGTTGATTTTGTTACATAGATGTTAACGTTCATAAATATATATATAAATAAAGAGTAGTAAAATATGAATAGCATGCCATCCAGCTTTGGTACAAGGTCTCAAACATCTCGAGACAGTAAACCCCCTACATGACTTGTTTTCTTTCGTGCTGTGACACTGAAAATGTTCAACTGTGATCCTCCATTATTAATGTCTATTTGCCTTAATCATATGATCAAATCCTGGAAGGAAGCTTTATAGGGAAATCTGTGGTACCCAGATGCCCATAAAATCTCTGTGCTTATAGTTGAAGAAAGAATAAGATAAATTATATATATATACATATATTTTATATTACATATGTATGTTAGTGTGGTTTTCTCTTTTCTAGTTATTTATTCTGCCTGATAAAGCCACAGGAGAAATTAAGTTTGTTACAGAGGAAATGAAAGAGAAATCAGGAGTTAATGTCCAGATTTGGCACACAAATGGCTCATTTCAGTTCCTAGAAATCTAATGTGAGCCATATAGTTAAGTTAAAATTTTTAGAATGTACTTTTTTAATAAAAAGAAATATTAAGACAACTTTAAGCAAATATGTAGAAAAGTTCAATATATAATCAATATAAAATATTACTGAGGGATTTTGATATTAGGTTTTTCATTAACAAATCTGCAAAATATGTCGTGCCCTTTATACATACAGCACATCTGAATCTGAACAATCCACATTCCAAATTCTCGGTAGCCACTTTGGCTAGTGGCTATGTATTAAGTAGCACAGCCTTAGAGAACCTTTGAGGTACTGATGCTAAATAATATTCATTTCTTCTATATAAAAGCCAGTCTATTTGAATTCCAGTATTATATAGCAACTCTTCAGTGATAATCAGAAGAGTAGCCCTTATTTTTTCAAGTAGTGAGAAAATCCTGTCCCTTTTCTTCTGAGTCGAGAGGGTGGGACATGACATGAATCAGGAGGGAAGTGCACAGTCATTGATTGTGTCTGGGCTACAGAACCTGAAAATTTAAATTCTGAAGAAGATGGTAACTGAAACTCTAAAAACATCCATTACCATCAATCAGGCTGGTCTAATAAGAAAATCATAGTTATAACAAAGTAAAAATAGCTATATTGCACAAGTAGACAGAGAAAACTGAATGAGTCAATAGACTTAAATCTTAAATGACTTTCTGGTATGTAGTAAATACAGAAAATTCCCATTTCAGGGGCACCTGGGTGGCTCAGTTGGTTAAGCCTCCAACTCAAGCTCAGGTCATGATCTCACCTTCGTGGGTTCGAGCTCCGCATCAGGCTCTGTGCTGACAGCTCAGAGCCTGGAGCCTGCTTCCGATTCTGTGTCTCCCTCTCTCTCTCTGCCCCTTCCCACTCATGCTCTGTCTCTCCCTGTCTCAAAAATAAATAAAAAACATAAAAAAAATTTTAAAAAAGGAAGTAAATTTCCATTTCTGAGAGTGATGAAGTGTTCGCTGAGCTGAGGGCCAGCCTGCTGCTGAGAGAGCCCTCTGGGGAGGAGTGATGGGAATAGATAGAAAGGCTAGTAAGTGGCCAGTTTTTATCCAAAGGCAGGATGAAATGTTTGCATCTGGAGGTGTGCAGAAGTGCAGGTCAAGCAAGTTAACAAGGGAGGACGAAAAAACGTTCCTGAGTACAAAGACAGCAACTACTTCACCTGCCTCTTCTCAGAGGACAAGGAGTCACCTGTGGACATGACCAGACTCTGACTTCACCTAGGGATCCTGGACGACACAGATCGCGACGCAAAGACCATAGCTGAAATAGCAATATTATCCTCCAGTTATAAACAAAATCAGGAAACTCTCCTACTATTCATATGCACTTTAAAAACAGACTAGAAACAAAAACAAACATTGGAAGTTCCCCCAAGAGACAGGTTTATAGAATAAAAGAGGCTTTTAATACCCAAAGAGACTAACCTAAGTTAATTAGTAAGTTAAAGTGTTCTCCCACAAACCCCGTGGCTTGAGACTCAAGAGGCCTAAGTAGAAACTTAAAAAGCTACAACTTACTGCACATTTGTGTTTAAACTTGTCACCATGTTATGTGTCTACATGGTATTATTTCACATGATTGCTATTACTCTTCTTCAAGTGTAGATATTTAGGTCAAATCTCCTTTTATTAATTCTTTACCAAAAATAATGTCAAAGCACCAGAAAGGAATTTTTTGTCACAAGGGATTCAATTCCAGGGCATCATATTGGCCCCTGTCATATGTCATAAAAATTCACTCAATACTGACATTACTCAGTGTCCCAACCCTTGAACTCTACAAATCCTCGTGCTAGAGAGGTCCTGTCACACACAGACCCTTTATCCTGGATACATTACCTGCCACAATGATAAAATCCCATTTGTCTCCAGTCCAGTCATGCTCACGGTTTCTCAGACTTTGGCCTCACTTGTAAGCCGTTCCTATTCCTTAGAAACCTGGCCCAGCATTCTCTTATAGGCTGAGTGATCTCACACTGCATTTCATAAAGACACCTTTCTGAATATTGCTGGCACTTGAATTCACTCTGAAAAGCTTCACCTATGAAGCTTTGCTTCATACTGCCCCATCACTTCTTTGACAAGCTATCAGGAAAGCTTTTTTAGTCTTAAAAAAATCTGATACTTAGGATTTACCACGGTCAAAATTATTCTGTGGAATTTGCAATCATTTAATCATTCTTTAAAACAATTATTTGGGGGCACCTGGGTGGCTCAGTCAGTTGAGCGTCCGGCTTCAGCTCAGGTCATGATCTCACAGTTCGTGAGTTCGAGCCACGCATCAGGCTCTATGCTGCTGGCTAGCTCAGAGCCTGGAGCCTGCTTTCGATTCTGTGCCTCCCTCTCTCTCTGATCCTCCCCTGCTTGCGCTATCTCTCTCTGTCTCTCAAAAATAAATTAAAAAAACCTTAAAAAGATTTAAAAAAACAATTATTTGAGGAATAAACATTATCTCTCACATTTTATGGATGAAGAAACAGATTTGTCATTTAAGGAGGGACCAGCAGTGAATTCTAAGCAGGTGAACTACCTGGCCATGAGTGTGGGTTGAACATATACTCTAAAAAGAAATGTTCTAATTAAAAAAAGCACAAAGTACTCATTAGGATAGTTTTCAAATGATGATATTGCTATATAATATTACAATATATAATATATTGTGAAAAAATTGACAAGATAAGGATATTTTTGTGTAATAATGTTCATAATATATTGTGAATATTTATAATATATTGTGAAAAAATTGACAAGGATATTTTTGTGTAACTTAACAAAGAGTGGGATTTATATATTTCATTACTCCCCTCATTATGAACAGTCTCTGCCTTAATTTTCATCATGAAATATCCAATATGCAAAATGACATTTAATGAGGATTTCATTGCTTAAGTAAAAGTCTTTAAAAATTTCAGGTTTATAGAAATACTGCTGTATACAGTATTATATAAATATTTGTTCTCTTCTTTTTCAAAGTTCACAGAACAGAAAAACAATATTAAAAATAACAGACTATAACATTTATGAACACTTCAGTTGAAAATGGTACCATCGAAAATAACATGGATTTGAGAGTGAATAATTCTAAATCCTTGCTTTTAAAATGAGGAGGGTACATACAATCATAAGTTGACAAAAAGATATAAGGATGAGTTGCTAAGGAAAAAGACATTTTCTTTAGAAATAGAGTATCACCTTATCAAAATATTATATAAAAGAAATTTAAATTATAGTCATTTGGCATTCAGAGAATAACAAAGATGCTATTTATGAAGGGCAACAAATAGATAAATTATGAAAGAGAAAAGAAAAAGGTATCATGGAGAAAATTATTACTTTAAAGAGATATGTTAGTATTTTATGACAAGTGTTTGTTGAGTTTTAAAAATGTATGCCTATGAATTAGAAGTCACTGAATTGTAAAATTCAGGAATTACAACAGGATGTGAAAATAACCTTAAAGAATTGAGGCTAAAAAATTGCACATAAAATATTACTTAGCGCATAAGTAATGAATGGACACAGTCGTTTGAAAACATTTACCATACATATATATATATATGTACATATAATATATATATATACATATATATATATAATATGGCTGTAAATTATATCCCTTTAGCCAGTTATTCTTAAAATCTATTCATCAGCATGTAGACATTCCTTAAAATGATGGTGATTGGGTTATCAAGGCTAATTTAATTTGGCATAGCTGTATGATTCCATAAGCAAAAGCATTTAAATTCTTTAATTCTATAATAGATTCTAGTAATTAAATGAATATGATTTGTCCAGTTTGATTTGATTCAACTGTATATGTAATGTAATAATTTAAAAAATCACATAGCTGGCATACATGAAATTGTTCTAGTCAATACTTAGGGGACAGAAACAACAATAACAACAAAATGAGAAGTAATACTAACAAAAGGAGATCTGTAAAATAATATATGTTTTTGAAAAATATTGGTTTGAAACACAGCAGCTCTTAATATAGAGGGATTTTACTGACCAGGAAAAGGTTTTTTTTGTGGTATGAGACTTTCACTTATACATAATTAACACCTGGTTTATGTAACTGAAGCCATCTGCTTTGTTGTTTTCTGCTGCTGTTCTTTGTTGGCAATTGGATATAACTGGGCAGCTAAAAGTCTACAGTACTCTAGGTCACTCCAAAACACGTGCCTACACACACATACCAAGAAACTAAGAATTTTTAAAGCCAAAATTAGTTGAAATGTATTCTTATAAGATGCCGTATGCCTTTAAGTGGGAAGAAGCCTGCTAATCATATTCTTTGTTTCAAAATTGCATTTAATATATCTTCTTTTCCCTTTATTCAATGTAGATGCCTAAGATGTGGTGGCTTTCTTATAAATTTTGACAAATATCTGCAACATATTCACATATGTATAGATACAGCAACAGTATATGAAAAAAAGGAGAATTTGTGGCACTTGGGCACACAAGTGCCTTATTTTCTTGTCATCTTTTATTATCTCTTTATCAGTTTATCTTCTTTGAATTTTTGCCATCAAAGAATCAACTATTTTGTTTGGTATAATACTTAGAAGAAATAACAAACGTATTTGTTAATAACGAAGGGAAGATTTTGACTCCTGGAATGGCAGAGTAGGAATTAGGCGGATTTACTCTTTCACAAGCTAATGAAAATACTGGCAGATGAACTAAATGTAACCATTTCAGAACTCTGGAAATTGACCAAATTCACAAAAGTAACTGAGTATCATCTATCCAGGGGATACAGCAGTAAGACAGAGGTGTCCCTAATATTTTGGTTTGGTGCCACTCCCATCCTCTCTCCCTGCTGCGCTCTCTGGTATGGTAGCCCCGAAAACCCTCCAGCCTTCCATTCAGCAGAAAAGACCAACTTATTTTGGAGCCTTTGTAGAAGTACCACTGCCAAACACAGGTCTGTTTTTCATTTCAGTTTGATCATTTGGAAGATAGATACAGTGAAAAACATTCAAAATTCAAATTTCTGGAAAAAAATCAAACGTGGGAAGTTTATCAGCTCAAAAATGTGGTGGCAAGAAACAGAAAAGCAAAGCAGAGAGAACACAGAAAAAGAGGGTAGATGATAACCCAGATACAAGGGAAAAACTTACCAAAAAAAAGGCAAGTGAACTTAACTTTTCAGTTCAAAATTATAGTGTCAAACTCTATAAAACAAAAGTATTTAGTCCTACGCTATTTAAAGGAGACATATATAAATAGCATGCTATTTATGTGTTGAAAGGAAAAAGAAAATGTTCATGCAAACAAATAAAAGCCAAAAGAATGCTAGATAATTTCCAATTAGACAATAATACACATAAGACAAAAATGTTATTAAATACAGTCACATATAATGATACATGATTCAGCACACCAAGAAATAAAACAAGTGTTGTAATGTTACTAAACCAATGAACATCTATATAAGGTTGATAAGCCTATGCCTTGGAAAAAAGTATTTTGGAAAATAAAAAAAGCATTAACAAATAAATGTGAGATGTTCATAATATAAATAAAGGTATGTACTTCTTTTATATCTTGTAGAGAATTACTAGGTCATGTTCACAATAACATATCATTTCTAATACCAAAAAAATTATGTCCAAGGAAATTGAAATACATGAATAAAGTATTCATTATTGTATGGCCATGAAAAATAATAAAATGAAGCTACATGTATTGAAGAGAATGTATGTCAAAAAAAGATGAGTAAAGAATATTTTAGAAAACAAATATATCAAGTTTCATTTACATAAAATTTGAAAGAATGGAACTAATGGATATATGTTGCAAAATCTATTGTGTGAAGAGAGGAAAGTGTATCAGTGTGGTGTGTGAAGGGCTTTAATTGCTTTAATCTGTAAATGATGCATGTGTATTTATTTTGTGATTTCTCTCTTACTCGAATACTAAAATATTTAAAAATTTTATTGATGTCATAATTAAGGTGTTAGTTTTAAAATATCTGTAAGCATATTTGGCTCAGGTGATGTAACTGTAACCTTCCCCCCCCCCCCCAGAATTGTGCTTATATTAAAATATTTTACCAGCTAAAATATATTTCAATAGTGAAAATACTATAAAATTTCAATTTTACTGAAACCAAATTAATGTTCATTTTGAATCTGATGTGATACAACAAATATGACATAGTGATATAAGCAACCTATTTAATAGGTTTTGACTTATGAGAACTAATAAAGCGAGAAAATAGTAAACTAATAATATATTAAGTTGCAGTGAGAACTTGGCATGTATACACCAACTTTCAGTTTCTAAAAGTTTAAAAAGACTTTTCACAAAAGTATATTTACTTTAGAATTACACAGTGAGTTTCAATCTTAAACTGTGTGACCCATCAAAAATAGAGTCTGTGTATAATGGTGATACTCACAAAAAATAATCAAATTAAGAAAAAAAATTAACATGAATATATTTAATTCCACATTTAAGAATGAATTATCGCTCAATATACTAACAGGTCACTTTAAGTTCATGTAATATTTAACTTTATATTTTAGAAAAGTTACTTCCAATGAAAATAACCTTTCACATTTAATAAATATTTATATACATTTATTGATTATTTTACTCTATATTTAATTTAAAAAGACATGTTGATTTTACTCATGTGAGTGTTGGCAAACATAAGCTATTCTTAATGCTGTGCATTTCTTTAAATCACATTATAATCAGCTAAACTATGATTATAAATCAACTCAAGACTTGTAATTTTTTCTCTTAAAATTAATTGATTGAAAACTAATGCATTCCTTCTATTAGCTGCACACTATTCTATGTGCTAGGGATACCCCAATAAAACATAAATATCCTTATCCTCTTGAAGTTTACCTCCTGAAAAATCAATTTCTCAAGGTAATAACCTGTGAAGAAAATTTTCACAGCTAATATAAAATTGTTCTTGGATTTCCTGATACTTTATATTCTTTATGATGCCAGTAACTGATCAAGAAGGCAGGCTTCTTACATATATGATGATCAGAATGACAGAAATGGTTAGTAATAATAGAAAAATGATAATTCTTTTATTTACAATACAGATTATAAACTTCCGAAATTTAGGGCACCTGAGTGGCTCAATTATTTAAGCATGGGACTTTTGATTTTGGGTGAGGTCATGATCTCATGATTTATGAGTTAAAGCCCTGCATCAGGCTGAGTGCTGACAGTGCAGACCCTTCTTGGGATTCTTTCTCTCCCTCTCTCTCTGTTCCTCCCCTGCTTATGCTCTCTCTCTCTTTCTCTCCTATTTTTTTAAAAAACTGCTAACATTTTAAACAATTGGAAAAATGTTTCTTATTGCTAATTTTGTAAAACATATGTAGATTTAAAATACAGTTTAACCCTGAACTCTAATGCTTTGTCATTGAATATTTTGAGTCAAATTTTGTAATCCATATTTCTCTAAACTCTACCAAGTGTACAGATATTGGGTCAATTTATAGGTATACTATTAAAGATAAAGAATTTAGACATTTAACAAAAAAGTAATTTAAACATGAGTCACCAGAATGATTATTTTCTTTTAAAAAACTGGAATACAAAATACTTGAAATACTTTTTTTCAAACATTTATTTATTTATTTTAAATTTTTTATGTTTTTTATTTTATTTTTGAGAGACAGAAAGAGACAGCACGAGCAGGGGAGGGTCAGCGAAAGAGGGAGACACAGAATCTGAAGCAGGCTCCAGGTTCTGAGCTGACAGAGCCTGATGCAGGGCTCAAACCCACGAACTGTGAGATCATGACCTGTGCCGAAGCCAGACGCTCAACCGACTGAGCTACCCAGGTGCCCCTTTCAAACATTTAATGTGATCTTGGTTATCTTTGGGCAATTCTTCAATGAAATAGTGACTATACAATCCCTAGTAAGATACTGATTAGACAGTGTCATTATTTTGAAAACTTGATGAAGCAAATTAGATCTAAGAGCTTTTAGTATGATATCTTAAAAATATACATTAGGTACATTTAATATATATTTGCTCCATATTAATAAAGCAATTAATGCATAATACCTGTTTATAAAGTAACATGGTCCTAAAGTTATATTGTTGTTGTTAAACCACATTCACCAAAAAAAACAAAATAAAATTCCTATCCAGATAATTGTTTTCTCAATTTTAAAAACATTTCTTATCTAATTATCTCTGGAAATAGATCAAACCACATGCCACTTAGTATATACCTAGAGGACATTTCCTTGAAATTATGTGTTGTAGGATCAGGGACAAATCCTAAAATGATAATTTGCTCTAAGCTGTCTGCTGTATCACAGATGTATAAGAAATTATAATGGGGCAAATTAAATTGGCTCCAGTAGTTCAAGAACAGTCTACTTATTTGCTGTGATCACAATGATCATTCCGTTCAGATGAGTGGATATATCCCCAGGCGTCTCATAGCTTATTAAAGTAAACCACTTGGCTTTCCTTCATAAGCATTTCTAACCTGGTGTCTGGGCCCCAACCAAATCGTTTGGGTTTAGAACCCTACAACCTGTTAAAATTAGTGTTAAATAAGGCTGCACTAATCCAGCTGATTGCAGATATAGTTATTATGGAATTTCATGGACTTAGCCAGTAGTTTCTCAACATTTTTAAAAACATTTGGTGAATTGCTTCAATATTTTCATTCTCTAAAATCCTATCCTGTGCTTTATTGTTATTCATTCAAGTACTGTTTGAGGGTCTAAAGTGTGGGGTTAGAGTTGTTTTTCTGAAGCCTGTCACACATGGAGATGGTATGCCCTGTTTTATGTATGTACATAAATAAGTGGCACAGGGGACACCAACAAAGAATACCATCGGACAAAATTATTAGACAAATGTTGTATTATTTGGAAATAAACAGGGCATATCGTTTACTTAAGTGATCTACGTAGTCTGATAGTGAATCTCCTGTCAGTGTTTGCATTCACCTGTGAGGTGCAGGGAAGACACTGTTAAAAATGTAAACACTGACTCCAATCACTTACTTTACCAGTTACCACCAAAAAATGAATTTAATGAAAATAATGAATTTTTGGATTCAGGTGTTGGATTTTTGTGGATGGAGTGAGGCTTTGAAGTGGACAAATATCACTTGGGTGTGAAGGAAGGTGAACTATGTGGCTCTATCCCCAAATCTCCTCTATCTTAAGACTATTAATGAATGTGCCAGTGGAGAGGTAGTAAAGCAAGAAAAGAAGGCAAAAGATAATTGATAGAGTAGGACCTGAGAAGATATCGAGGTAGTTAAGATATATAGAGAATATATCTTCTTCCATTCATAGTTGAATGTAATAACAGAGAAGTCTGCATTGGTAGCAAAATAAGATTTGAGATTTTTTTTCCAGGTAGTCTCAATTTTCTCTTTAAACAAGAAAACAGAAAACATATTTCCTCAAACTAAATACATTGTGTTCTGGAAGGTAGAATCATGTGTACAGTCTTTCATGTGCACTCAGATGCTTAAGACTGGTTCTGGGGCCTGGAACATTTCTTCCGTAGGAGACAGAAAGTCCACACAACCTATGCTGAGTTTGTCCCTTTGTATGGGAATATCTTTCCTTGTTCCAGGCTCAAAGAATGTTATTTTGTCCTTATTTGAAGTGTGTGTGTCATACGGCACATGGCCAATGCCCTCTATGGGGAGCAGACTCTGTCTTCCTACTACAGCACAGGAGGGTCCACATGGGCAAATCACCCTGCATAAACTATTAGAGAGTCATAGGGCCATCGACTTGACCTCGACCAGTGCTGCTCTTGTTCTATTTGTGGAAGCAAGGTGTGCTTTTAAATCTATATCTTTTGTAATAGATAGCGCCATAATATATAGCCCTTTAGAAACTCTGATACAAAATCTTACTTGCATTATTATTAATTATTTGGATTATAAATCTATACAGGCATACCTCATTTTATTTTGTTTTGCTTTATTGCGTTTCACAAATATTGTTTTGTTTTTGGTTTTTTTTTTAATTAAAGGTTTGTGACAACCCTGTGTTGAGCAAGTCTGTTAGCACCATTTTTCTAACAGCATTTGCTCACTTTGCCTCTTTGACACAACTTGGTAACAGTATTTCAGACCTTTTTGTTATTATATTTGTTGTGGTGATCTGTGATCAATGATCTTTGATGTTACAGTTGAAATTGTTTGGGGCATCACAAATCATACTTATATAAAACAGAGGACTTAGCCAATAAATGTGTGTGTTCTTACTGCTCCACTCATTGGTCATTCCCATGTCTCTCCCCCTCTCCCTGGGCCTTTCTATACTCTGAGACACAACAATATTGAAATTAGGCTAATTGATAACTTCACAATGACCTCTACGTGTTCAAGTGAAATGAAGCCTCATATCTCTCATTTTAAATCAAATGCCAGCAATGACTAAGCTTAGTGAAGAAGACATGTCAAAAACCAAGATAGGCCTAAAACAGTTAACCAAGTTTTCGTTACAAAGGAAAAATTTTAAAAGGAAATTAAAAGTGCTACTTCAATGAATAAGAAATTAAATGATAAGAAAGTAAAACAGCTCTATTGCTGCCACAGAGAAAGTTTTTGTGTTCTAGATCAAACCAGCAGCAACATTCCTGTAATCCAAAGCCACTCTAGAGCAAGGCTCTGTCTTCAATTCTGTGAAGGCTGAAAGTGGTTGAGGAAGTTGCAAAAAAAAAAAAATATTTAAAGCCAGCAGAGATTGCAACACCTGGGTGGCTCAGCCAGTCAAGTGTCAAGCTTTGGCTCAGGTCATGATCTCACAGCTAGTGAGTTTGAGCCCTGCATTGGGCTCTGTGCTGACCGCTCAGAACCTGGAGCCTGCTTTGGATTCTGTGTCTCCCTCTGTCTCCACTGTTCATGGTCTGTCTCTCTCATTCTCTCTCAGCAAATAAATAAATAAACAAACATTTAAAAAATTTAAAACAAAAGTAAATCTAGCAGAGGTTGAACTTTTAGGAAAGAAACCGTCTCCATAACATAAAAATGCAAGGTGAAGCAGCAAGTACTGATGTAGAAGCCTTAGCAAGCTACTCAGAAGATCCAGTTAAGATGCTTAAGAAGGTAGTTATATTAAATAACTGATTTTCAATGGAGACAAAATGGCCTTACATTGAAAGAAGATGCATCTAGAACTTTCACAGCGAGAGACAAGTCAATGTCTGGCTTCAAAGCTTCAGAGGACAAGCTGATTGTCTTGTTAGGAGCTAATGCAGCTGGTGACTTTCAGTTGAAGCTGATGCTATTTACCACTGAAACTCCTAGGGCCCTTAAGAATTATATTAAATTCTTTGCCTGTGCTCTATACATATAACAAGAAAGCCTATATGATGTCATATCTGTTTAAAACCTTGGTTTACTGAATATTTTATTTATTTTTTATTTGTTTATTTTTTATAATAGTTTATTGTCAGATTGGTTTCCATATAACTCCCAGTGCTTCTCCCCACAAGTGCCCCCCACCATGACCATCACGCCCCTTCCTCTCTCCCCCTCCCCCTTCAGCCCTCGGTTCGTTTTCAGTATTCAGTAGTCTCTCATGGTTTGTGTCCCTCTCTCTTCCCAACTCTTTCCCCCTTCCCCTCCCTATGGCCCTCTGTTAGATTTCTCCTATTAGACCTATGAGTGCAAACATATGGTATCTGTCCTTCTCTGCCTGACTTATTTCACTTAGCATGACATTTTAAATTCAATATTGAGACCTACTGCTCAAATAAAAATATTCTTTTCAAAATATTCCTGCTTATTGGCAATGCACCTGGCTGCTCAACATCTCTGATAATGATGTACAATGACATCAATGTTTTCATGCCTGCTAACACAGCATCTAGGGTTGCAGCCCATGGACTTCAAGTTTCAAGTCTTATTATTTAAAAAATACATTTTGTAAGGCATAGAGGCTTGCACAGTGATTCATTGGATGTATCTGGGAAAAGGTAATTGGAAAACCTTTTGGAAAGAATTACCCATTCTAGATGACTTTCAGGATATTTGCGATTCCTGGGAATAGGTTAGAAGATTAACATGAACAGAAGTTTGGAAGAAGTTGATTCCAAACCTCATGGGTGGCTTCAAGGGATTCACTTCAGTAAAGGAAGTAACTGCAGATATGGAAATAGCAAGAGAAATAGAAGTGGAGCCTGAAATATGTGACTGAATTGCTGCAATCTCATAATAAAATTTGAACACATAAGAAGTTGCTTCTTATGGATGAACAAAGAAAGTGGTTTCTTGAAATGGAAATTACTCCTGGTGAAGATATTGTGAAGACTAAAATGACAACAAAGTATTTATAATCTTGCATAAAGATAGTTGGTAAAGCAGTGATTGGTTGTAAGAGAGTTAATTCTAATTTTGAAAGAAGTTCCGGAGAAAATGCTCTCAAACAGCATTATGTGCTACAGAGGAATTGGTTATCATTGTCATATTTGATTTTTAACGTTTATTTATTTGAGCTGGGCAGAGAGAGAGGGACAGAGAATCCCAAGCAGGTTCCATGTTGAGTGGAGGCTCCATCTCTGGATTCTGAGATCATGACCTGAGCTAAATTCAAGAGTCAGACGTTTAACCTACTGGAGCCACCCATGTGCCCCAATTGTTGTCTTATTTTAAGAAACTGCCATAGCCACTTCCAACCTGCAGCAACCACCACCTTGATTGGTCAGCTGCTGTCAGTATGGAGGCAAGACTCTCTACCAGCAATAAAATTATGACTTTCTGACACCTTACATGATGGCTAACATTTTTTAGGACTGAAAAAAAATTTTAACTAAGGTATGTACATTTTTCAGGATACTGCACACTATATGGACTACAGTACAGTATAAACATAACCTTTGTATACATTGGAAAAGCAGTGAATCCATTTGACTCACATTATTGGGATATTCATATTATTGTGGTGGTCTGTTACTGAACCCCCAATATCTCTGATACCTACTTGTTCTCTGTTCTCAACAAAGATTTTTCTATGGATTTTATTATGTATTTTCTACTCTTGAACCTTTTGATTATAGGATTTAAGCTCATGGTTGTGTGTATGTCTTGCTATAAGTTGATAAAACATTTTTTGTTTACATTTCTTCAAGGGCTATATTAAACTGAGAAGAAAAATCTCCAATTTTGTTCATAGCTCATGAAACCATAAACAATTAGACATTTCTAACAAGTAACATAATTAAGAAAAAATATAATTGAAGACATGATTTTATATTTATATGTTTATGCTTGTATTCATATATTAATTGATTCAGCAAACATTTAAAATGTTGTTTCAGCAATTATCATGTTAAATTATGAGTAGGGTATGTGCAATTTGATGTCAGAAGTATATGTCATGATGTATTAAGAAAGTAAATGACAAATGTGTAGTTTTTGTTATTAAGGACGATTTAAACATATATTTTTGATTTATGTCTTCTAGCATAGGTGGGTGGTACTGACTTAAGGGAGTTTGCAGGCCAATGAAGAAGTAGCAGCATAAAAATATGATTAAGCTCAGGGCACCTGGGTGGCTCAGTCAGTTGAGCAGCCAGCTTCCGCTCAGGTCATGATCTCGTGGTTTGTGGGTTTGAGCCCCACATCAGGCTCTGTGCTGAAAGCTAGCTCAGAGTCTGGAGCCTGTCTTCAGATTCTGTGTCTCTCTCTCTCTCTGACGCTCCCCTGCTCATGCGGTCTCTATCTCTCAAAAATTAAAATATTAAAAAATTTAAAAAATATATATGATTATCCTATTGAATTCTATGCTAACAGTTATAAGTCTAAGCACTTTAAATATTTTACTCATTCTTTTTTTAAATATGAAGGTCTAAGCACTTTAAATATTTTACTCATTCTTTCCTGGCTTCTAATGTGGCTGATAAAAGGAAACCACAGCTGCCAGTAATATGGTTATTTATTTATAGGTATTCTGTCTTCTGTTTGATCTTAAAATTGTGGTTTCATGTTTAATGCTCTACTGTCACTAAAATCTGTCTAGCTTTGCTTGACTCTGTTACACTCCCAGACAGATGATATTTTTCTTTAATTGTGAACATTCCTTTTTTTTAATTTTTTTTTATGTCTTTTATTTACTTTTGAGAGACAGAGAGAGACAGTGTGAGCAGGGGAGGGGTAGAGAGAGAGGGAGACACAGAATCCAAAATAGGCTCCAGGCTCTGAGCCATCAGCACAGAGCCTGATGCGGGCCTGACCCCACAAACCATGAGATCATGGCCTGAGCTGAAGCCGGATGCTCAACCAACTGAGCCACCCAGGCGCCCCTAATTGTTAACATTCTTAAAAATGTCTTTAAATGTTGCTCTTTTCCTAGTCTTTTTTATTATTACTCAATTCTAATAATATCTATCACATGCCATGAAGACTAAATACTGTATTACCTTAAATCTAGGTGTGTATGTGTATTTCTACTTATATAGGTCACTGCTTGAGTTATAAGCAGGGACATGATCATTTTGATATAGCCAGATTTTATATACATATGGAAATATGTATATATATATATTTTTTTTAAATTCTTTGGTTCTTCTTCCTTGCCTTTCCTTCCCCTCCTTTCCACTAAATTTTACAGTTGAGCCCACTCCCAGCTATCCTTTTTGTATTCTCAAGAATTTACCTCTTTTATGTCCCCAGTTCAGCACTAAAATTCCAGCCTTTAGTCTACAAGATGTACTTTTGTGTTTAACTTATTACCACCTATCTCATTGCCAATGTATCACAAATTTAAGTGTGTATTTCCCTTTTTATCAACTAGAAGTTTGTCTTTCCTTCTTGGTAGAAATGCAAATGCTACTTTCTATGTTGAGATTAAGGAATTTTTTTTAATTTTTGTATTATATAGGATGAAACTGACCTAGGTCAATAGGCTTTTGGAGATTTTGCAGTCATGGATTAAAATATATGAAAGCATAAAACTCAGTTTATTTTTGAAATGAATTACTGAATCTGTTTATCACCTCCTCCTAGGAATCAACAAAGTCTTTTTACGGTTACATCAGATAGCAAGAACTATGATACTCATTTTGACGTAAGGTGTTTGAGCAATCTGAACTCTGATATTTATATATTTTCTTGTGATATCTTTTACATTTATATATTTATGTATTTTCTTATGTGTTATATATCTATGCATATAAGGGCTTTCTTGAGTCAATTTTGATAATTGCATCTTGGAATCTTTCTACTTATAATTCTAATGAATTATATTTATGTAAGTATTATATATTTCTCTAATTCAGTATGAGTTTTTTACTTTTTTAAAAGTCTACCTTTTTGTTTTAAATCTTCTTTTTTTAAAATATGAACAATTATGATAAAGCAGGTAATTTCTATGGACATTAAAAAGGGCAAAATAATTCAGCATGACTTTTTATAAGATATAACTAAGTGTAATAATTTTGATCAGGAACTAATAGAACGCTGTTTATTTTCTAATTAAAATCGATATTGCTAAAACTTTCCAACTTTTGTTAAAATATGTTAAGGGACACTCGGTGGTTCAGGCCATTAACTGTCAGACTTGATTTCAGCTTGGATTATAATTTCATGGTTCATGAGACTGAGGTCCACTGACAGCACAAAGCCTGCTGGGGATTCTCTCTCTCCCTCTCTCTCTGCCCCTCCTCCACTAGTGCTCTTACTCTCTCTCAAATAAATTAGTTAATTAAATAGTTAATTAACTTTTTAAAAAAGTCAATATTGCTTACTTTTCTTTATTTTTCAGCAAGTGTAATAACATCCATTATTACCAAATTATTGAATGGCATTCATTTTAATTGTATTTACCTGATGGGAAAAAATTGTATTCTCTGAATTTGGCTTCAAATTATATCAATATTTTATACATATTAAAACCTTAGGGAACATATATGATTATGCTATAACATTTGTTATAATTACTATGTAACATGTGGAAATCATATGTTTGAATCATGTAACTATATAATATACAAACTTAATACCTACGTTCCACCAAAATGTATATTTTGAAATTTAATATGCATTGTAATGGTATTAAAAGATGGGGGCTTTGGATGGTAATTAAATGATAAGCATGGAGCACTCATGCATGGGATTAGTTCCCTTAGAAGAGGCAAAGATACATGAGAGTCAGCAAGATACGAGAGGGACTGGAAAAGGTCTGTCAGCAGAACCTGGTGAGGCCAGTGTCCTCTCAGACTTTCAGCCCCCAGAACTATGAAATTTCTGTCATTTATAAAGTACTCAGTCTATGGTTCTTTGTTCTGGCAGCCCAATCTAAGACCTAATTCTATTTTTAAAAAATGAGCTTTGGCATTTATAAATAAACCTAATTATTTATGATTTTGGCTTGATCAGCTGTTGTGCTTAAATTTCTTCTACTCTAAAGTTCTGAGATAGTATAAGTTATAACTACACATGATCAACGTTAAAATACAGGCAGTTTAAACTTTTAGGATTGATGAAGGACAAACATTAACTCTTTTTTTTTTCTTTATCTATATGTCATTCTGAGCTGGGATGAAGCATTCTTTTGTGCTAGGATGGTCATAGACTATTTCCTGACATCTTAAAATGAAGAAACGTTTTTATATAGTCCTTCAGTATAAACCCTAGGAGTACAACATGCTCCTCTTTAATTTTTATTTTCTGAGTAATGAAAGCTGAATTCATACCATCATCTTAGGTTTTCATAATTTTTGACAGGAAATAAGATGGAAAGATTTAATTATGTAATATTCTCTGAAGCATTCGGTTGTGTACTTTAACCTTTTTAGTATTCTGAATTTCAACAGATGGTCATTCTAGCTCTTCCCAACAGGGGTTTGAGTTTTTAAATAGGAGAGAAATTGTCCATCCAATCAAAGCTGGCGTTCTGAAAAGGTCAAATTAGTATTGTGCATGGCAGTTATTCTCATAATGTATTAAACGTTAGCAATCTGACAGCTTATTCTTTTGACACAATGTAGGACAACTTTCCACATGAGAAAGCTTTTAACAAATAAGAAAAATGCAAGTCATTTGACAATTTTCATTCTAATCTTTACCAAAACACAAAGAGTAAAAGAGAAATTAAATATTTACTATTATATTTAAATTGTGTTCCATGGATTAAACATTTCATTCATTGTGTTATATTCTCCAATTCTTGTATGTATCGTGATCTATTTCTATATTTCTTATTTTAATGTTTACAATGTTGTGTTTTGCAAATTCAGTATCACTTTTTAAAGAAATTTATATGTTGAAATGTTACCTGAAATCTTAAAAAGACAACATTATTCCTTATTGGAAAAACATGTCCACTGTGGAAGATATTAACAAAATAAATCATAATATATGGCAATATTGAAATGGTCCATCTTTAAGATATACATCTATGAAAAACTTGACAGCAGCATGCAATAATTAAAATAAATAAAAATGAATTTAGACACACCTAATACCTTTCACAAAAACTAACTCAAAATGGGTCTTGGGCATAAATGTAAAACACAAACCTATAAAATTCATAGGAAATAACATAGGAGAAAACCTAAATGACCTTGGGATGGTGGTGCCTTTTTAAAAAAACACCAAAGACAAAATTCTGGTCTGTGGGGACACCTGGGTGGCTCATTCAGTTAAGCATCTGACTCCTGATTTCAGCATGGTTTGTGAGTTCAAGCCCTGAATTGGGCTCTGCACTGACACTTTGGAGCCTGCTTGTGATTCTCTCTCTCACTCCTTCTGACCCTCCCTACTCATGCTGGCTCATGTGCTCTGTCTCTCAAAAGCAACAAATAAAACTTAAAAATAAATCATAGAAAAACAACTTCTGGTCTATGAAAGTGTCAAGAGAATGAGAAGACAAGACATTGACTAGGAAAAATATTTACAAGATATATATCTGATAAAGGACTGTTACACAAAATATAAAAAGAACTCTTGGGGTGCCTGGGTGTCTCGGTTGAGTGTCTGACTATTGATTTCAGCTCAAGTCATGAATCCAGGGTCACAGGATCAAGCCCAGCATTGGGCTTTGCACTGAACATAGAGCTTGCTTAAGATTCTGTCTCTCTTCCTCTGCCCCTCTCCCCTGTGTGCATGCTCTCTCTCTCTCTCTCTCTCAAATTAAAAAAAAAATTAAAAACTCTTAAAATTCAACAAGAAAATAAACAACTAAATTAAAAAATTGGCCAAAGATCTTAACAGACATCTCACCAAAGAAAGGCCACATTGTGTTCAATATTTTAGTATTTGCATGTGACAAAAACAAACAAACAAACAAAAAAACCTGAAGCGGAGGATTTAAATTACCCCTGCAGTCAAAATCATATATTGGAAAGACACATTTTGGAAGCAATGCTAAGAGGGAATATAGAAGGAAGAACTGAGGCAAAGGATAAGTGAGTGAACCTAGGGGAAACAGAACCCACACATTAATTTGAAGAGATGTGGGAAGAATCACACAAAATCCGCAAGTTTGTGGGTATTTATTTAAATGCAAATATATGAATATTAAACTAGTATGAGTCTTAGCATGTATTGTAAGCGAGAAAATAAATAAAAAATATACCTATATTAAAAAGTTGAGAAATACCAGAAACATTGCAAAACTCAGACACATAAACCTAATTTCATTAACTGCTTGACATACCTCTACAATGTTGGTTTTCTTTCAGGCTTGTTATCTTTGCTTCAGAGGTTTAATAACTTTGTTTTCTACAGTGAAGACAGAGCATTAATTCAGCATTTCCATCACATAGTTTATCAAAATTATTAATATTTTATTATTGATGGCTGATTTTTGATAGCTAATTTTATGAACATTTTTACAGTTGTCAAATTTGAAAACATAGCAAATTTATTCTTACATGTGCTTTAAGATATTAGGGTGTTTGAGATTTTCATGGAACTTAACTAATCTTAAATATTCTGAATAAATTGATGACATTAGACATTAGATGAAAAGGTACTATCTTTTTTAGATACTGGGGGAAGCCATGAAAGAGAAGGACTTTGAACTGGAGCTTTATTATTTTTTTTTAATGTTCTTTATTTATTTTTGAGAGAGAGAGATAGCATGAGCAGGGGAGGGTCAGAGAGAGAGGAAGACACGAAATCCAAAGCAGGCTCCAGGCTCTGAGCTGTCAGCACAGAGCCTGATGCGGGGCTCAAACCCACGAACTGTGAGATCATGACCTGAGCCAAAGCCGGACACTTAACCAACTGAGCCACCCAGGCGCCCCTGAACTGGAGGTTTAAAATCTTCAAGGAAATCTGCTTTCCTTAGTAAGACACACATTTAAGAAACAAACATGTTTTTTTTAATACTTCCATTATGAGCAAGTAGAAAAAATAAAAGCCACTATGGGGGCAGGAGCTAAGGGTAGGGACACTCAGAATAGTTAAAACAGGGAAAAACTAAGCTATTTTTTTTTTTACCAAATTCCTTTTTTTAATGGTTTTAAAGCTTATTATCATTATTGTTGAAGAATAGTTGACATACAATATTATATTAGTTTCAGGTTTACAGCATAGTGATTTGATAATTCTATCTATACATTAATGAAATTCTCACAATGATAAGTGTACTTATCACCATACTACATTATTACAATATTTTTGACCATCCCGTATGCTGTACTTTTCATCCTCTTGACTTTTATAAATGGAAGTTTGTGCCTCTTAATTGCCTTCATCTATTTTATCCATCTTCCCATCCCCTCCATCAACCAGCAATTTGCTTTATTTATGAACTTGCTTCTGTGTTGTTGTTGTTTGTTCGTTTTGTTTTCTATAATTCACAGACAAGTGAAATCATATAGTATTTGTCTTTTCCTGTCTAATTTATTTCACTTAGCAGAATTCCCTCTAGGTCTATCTGCATTGTTGCAAATGGCAATATTTCATTTTTTATGACTGATTATATGTGTGTATATATATATATATGTGTGTGTGTGATTATATAGATGTGTATCCCATATCTTTACCCATTCAGTGGACATTTGGGTTGCTTCTCTGTCTTGGCTATTGTAAATAATGCTGCAATATACATAGGGTTGCATATATCTTTTTCAAATTATTGTTTTGTTTTCTTTTGGTAGATACCCAGTAATACAACTACTGGACGGCATGGCATTTCTTTTCATTTATTTTTTAGGAACCTCTGTCTTCTTTTCCACAGTGGCTACAGCAACTTATATTCTCATTAACTGCACAAAAGATCCTTTCTTTCCACATCTACACCAACACTTGTTATTTCTTGTCTTTTTGATACTAGCCATTCTGACTCATTTATTTAAGGATTAATGATGATTTGCATTTATCTAAGGATTAATGATGTTCGGTTTGTGGATTCGAGCCCTGCATCAGGCTCTGTGCTGACAGCTAGCTCAGAGCCTGGAGCCTGCTTCAGATTCTGTATTTCCCTCTCTCTCTGACCCTCCCTTCTCATGCTGTCTCTCTCTGTCTCTCAAAAATAAATAAAAACATTAAAAATTTTTTTGAATATATTATTTGCAAATACCTTCTACCATTCAGTAAGTTGTCTTTTCTTTTTGTTGATGGTTTCCTTCACTCTGCAAAAACTTGTAGTTTAATGTACTCCCAGTGGTTTATATTTGTTTCTGTGTCCTGTGAGGGACAAATCAATAAGAATGTTGCCAAGGCTGGTGTCTAAGAGAGTACTGCCTATGTTTTCTACTAGGAATTTTATGTTTTCAGGTCTCACATTTAGGGCTTTATTTCATTTTGAAATTATTTTTGTGTTAAAGCTCATTAATTTTAAAATAATCTGTACCATAATTACCTTTGAGGCATTAACTCATTGCCAAGTTAGAACAAAATGATTCCTACTTCCAACCTATACCATCCTCCTGAAATTTACACTTTTCTGCTTCTTTAACAAAGAAATCATAAAATTAATCATTAAGATTGTTGTAGTCTTTTGTTTGTATTTGTTTTATTTATTTATTTATTTATTTATAATACACAAACCACCCATAGAGTATAAACTTTATAGATTAATTTTGTTGTATCTGTGTGTGTGTTCTCTTTTCTGTTATTAGGTCCCTTTGGCAAGAGTAGTCTATCCACATGGGAGTCTTTTCAGTTTGGTATCATATTTACAAAGATTGTTTTAAATGTTTTTGGTCATATGCTCAACTTTTGTAATGGCTTTTACATACATATATGCATATATGTGTATGTATACAAATGCATACATACAGATATATACACACATATATAACTATATATAAATATACATATGTATCTATTAAGAAGACTCATTTACATATAATTTGTATGCCTTAATGTTCACCCTATTGACAACTGCAATTCCGTATTTTTTAGTATATTTAGAGAATTGTGCAACTATTACCATGTTTGTTTCTATAAAAAGAAAACTGTGCAGTCTTCATGTTCGAGGAAATTTTAAGGATGTTTTGTAAGATCTGTGTTTTAAATTTTGACATCAAAAACATTTTCTTGATTTTTTTTCATTGTGGTTAACTTTTTCGTTGTGGTTAATAAAAGTTTCATTGACAACTTTTGTGTGTTGTCATCTATGTGAATGTATTTATATTTAGTTGTTATTTACTTGAAAAGTATCCATGTTGCTTAAATGTGAATTTTATTTTTGGAGCTTTTTTCTTCAAGTCTCATTTGATGTTAAAATAATATAATATTTACTTTTATGTCTTTTTTAATACATATATTAAATAGTCTGAGCTATGATTAGAAATATCTTCCAGCAAAAGGCAAAGACTTTTTCTTTCCATGCTGCAAAATATTTCTGTGTGACTGAAATGTATAGGGGACCCATCTCTCACAGTAAAACAATAAAGTAATGGAGAATACTTTTCATTAATTTGTCGGTAACAACACAATAATACTGATAATACATTAATGCCTACAACTTGTTGATATATTTATAAGTAAGCATGATTTGTTGATGTTGTTAGTAATGAAATTTCATTTTGGTTAGGCATTAAATTAAATTTGAAAAATATTTAATAGATTAATTTTAAGAAAACATATCAAAGATAAATACATTGATAAATATCTGCTAATGCCTAATCCACATACACCTTTTTCACATTTTATGATTTATGAAAACACAAAGTCTTAACGCAAAATTTCATCAGTAAAGGAAATCAGGCATATTAGTCAATGACATTTCTGGCAAGAACCAAAGAATGTATAGCTGAAGTAAAGACCAGACATATTAGGAAGAAGGTAAGCATATTTTGCTATAGTTCCTTCTCATTATTCTTATCTATAGACTACAGATCTAGCCCCCACCATTTCTTAGAAACTTTAATTACTGAATCATTGCAACTTCATTCAACTCTACTCTCATCACAGCTCTTGATGAGTTTAATTTCCAGACAATGACTTCAAAGCTCTGTTCTTTCAGTTCCTTGATATAGTTTCTTCTAATCTTGATTTTTTCAACTCATGTCAATTATCCATTCATATGATCACACCCTAGATCTTGTCTCTAACTTCTCCAATATCTCAAATGCAGGAATCTTCTTCATCTTTATAATCCCAAAATGTTTCATGATAGGCAAGGGTTCTCTCCTTAATGATCTCATGAAATCTTCTGGCTTTAAATGCCATTTCTATGCTGATAAATGCAATTTATTAAATCTACTCTTGAGATTATAATATAAACTCAAGAAATTTACCCTAAGCTCAAGAACACTTACACAACTACTCCATTTAGTGCTTCAGAGACACTTCAAATCTGCACATAAGCAAACAAACTTCATCATCCTTCCACACCCAAATCTACTTATTTGTAGTCTATTCCGTTTCAGTAAATAGCTTCCCTAAGCTTCTAAGTTCTCCATCTAGTGTTGGAAAAATATAGATTTATCACTGCTTCTGTTCTTTTTGCCAAATATTGACTCTTAAACTTTTAGAACACTCTATAGGTTCTATCATCCAGAATCTCAACACTTCTAGCCACCTTCATTACTGCCATTTTACTCCTAGACACAAATTTTTATCACCTTGATTATTGCAGTAGCTTCCTAAATGTTTTTTTCTACTCACCACCTGTCCTCCTTTAAGTTATTTAGCCCAGAGCCAAAGATTTATAAAAAATATGATCAATTAAGATCATGATTTGTGAATAGTTTCTAATTTATGAAATGTAAAAAGCAACATTTTTACAATAAGCTAGAATGTTCTAAATGTTTTTGCCCCCAATGTCTCACCATTCCTTTCTGTAAACACCTTCCTTTCCCCCTGGTGTTTCTTAAATATACTGTATCCTTTCTATTGTTAGAAAATACTCTCCCAAAAAAGAAAAATTTAAAGACCCTCTTAACTCAGTGGCTTTGTTCATTCAGTTCCATCTCTCTGAACTAGACCTTCCATACTTCTTTGTGATTTCTTCACAAATATCAGCTTATGTGTTCAGCTAACCTGTGTTTGGTATTCATTAGTCCCATTGCAACTCACCAAGAACCTCGTGTGTTTTCTTTTTATAGAAAAAAGTAATGTAATTATCATGCATTAAACATATATTTTACCTACATACCTTCTGTTTTCTTGTAGAAGACAAGGCCTATGAGAGGAAAACCTTTCTGATGCCTCAGTGTATAGTAGATCCTCAATAATTTTTTGGAATAATGTGTAATATTATCTCTTTGACAGAGAACATTCAAAATCTAGTCTGTAAGCATCAATTACCTAAATGTGTTCAAGCCACAATGTTTATTTATTTCCTACTATATACCAGACATCATTTAGCACACTAGCATTTAGGATAAGTAATGTTGAAAAAGTTCCAACTCTCTTTGAAATCATATACTAAATGAAAACCACAGCATCAAAATCCCACATAAATCAATGATAAATTTTTCAGTACTTAGAAACAAAATATATAGTAAATACATGATGGATTAGGCACTATAAGATAGATTTTATAGCATAAATATGTATGAGGAGACTGTAATTGAACTGAGAACTACATGACCAGGGGATTTTTCCAGGGATTTTCCATTTTCCAGGGATTATCAAAAGCAATTAAAGATACCTGAAACAGAAAGCCCTTAAATGTCAAAGGTAGCTATTCTAATGTAATCCCAAAAAGTTAGCCAATCTCCAGAAAACCTCAATTCCCATTGTACTTGTGTTAATGTATTTTATCATAGAATATCAAATAATCATTGCAATATGGCTGAGAAGAAGTATAAATGATATTCATTAGTATGTTGATATCAAGAAGAAGGTACAATAAGAAAACTATGGCCTTGACATATAATAGGGGTTAACATGTGCTTTAGCTGAAGGGATGACATCTTAGACCTGATTATTTTTCATATAACAGTGCTACATAATGTAAGCAGAGGTAAGATAGGTGATTCTACAAGGTCATTAAGGAATCTAATTCCTTCTTGTCTATTGTTCTGCTGTGTCATCAAATTATTATCCTTCTGTACGTGTTCAAAACATGAATGAAAGTGAAGACATAGTCACATAATTTTAAGTATATGACAAAGAAGTTGAAATCATTTATTTTGTTTTACATCCCAATGATCCGAATTTAGTTACATGGACAGATTTACTGAAAGAAAGGTTATGGTATGGAATCTGTTTTTTGATGATAATATACAAAGCTAATATTTGACAAAATGTTTTACCAAATGATTAACATTAAAATAGGTACTGGAAGACAAATAGTGTCTGGAAGACTATGAAGTACCACTACTACCATGATACAGAACATCTTCAGCACTACAAAAAGTTTCCACACACTCATTTGCACTTAATCCCTTTACCCTCCCTTCTGAGTCTTGGTGATAGATTTGCTTTCTATCAATGTAGTTTGAATTTCTAGAATCATAAAAATAGAGTCACACAGCATTTACTCTTCTGTGAATGACTTTTTTCCACTGAGAATAATGTATTTGAGATTCATCTATGTTTATGCATGTGCAATGTATGTTCATTTATTTTCATTGCCGAATGCTTTTCTATTGCATGTAAACACCTTGATTTTTTTATCCACTGTTTGACTCACATTTTAGATGTTTCTAGGTTTTAGCTTTTATGGGTAAAACTGCAAAAAAAAAAAGCTGTTTGATGACAAATTTTGATGGGAATGTATGTTTTCTTAATGTTTAGTTAAATGCCTAGGAAAAGGATTGGTTAGTTATAGGGTAGGTGTGTATTTACCCTTATAAGAAACTATCATTTTATTTCACAAAATGGTTGTACCATTTAGCATTTTCACCAAAAAGATATGGGGTCATTTTTTCAACATCTCCACCAGTACTTGGTAGTGTGAGTCTTTTTAATTGTTGCTATTCTAGTAGATTTGTTGTGGTATCTCATTGTGATTTTGATTCACATTTGGCTAATGGATAAGATAGGTGAATATTCTATGTGTGCTGATTTACTATCTATATATGTTCTCTGGAGAAATGCTTGTTTAAATTATTTGCTTTTTTAAATTTGGATTTTAGCCCCTTTTAATATTGAGTGGTAAGAGCTCTGTATACTTTCTGGATAAAAATGTACTTTTAGGGGTGCCTGGGTGGCTCAGTCAGCTAAGTGTCCAGCTCTTGATTTTGTCTCAGGTCATGATCTCACAGCTGGTGAGACTGAGCCCTGTGTCAGGCTCTGCACTAACAACACGGAGCCTACTTGAGGTTCTCTCTCTTTTTTCTGTCTCTTTGCCTCTCACCTGCTCATGTGTGCTGTCACACATATGCTCTCTTTCTCTCAAAAACAAACTTTAAAATACATATATGTATTTTTTAATGTTTATTTTACAAATAATTTCTCCCACTCTAAAATTTGTCTTTTCATTTTCTTACCATTATCTTCTGGAGAACAAATGTGTTTACTTTTGTCAAAGTTAAAATTTATACTTAACGTTTTTGCATCATATTTGAGAAATATGTACCCAATCCAAGGTCACTAATGTTTTGTTTTCTTCTCCAAGTTTTATCTTGTTATTTCCTTACATTTAGGTCTGTAATCCACTTTAGTAATTTTTTATTAAGATTAGTGTTGAGATTCATATTGTAGTTGGTTAACCAATTGTTCTAGTACATTTGTTGAAAAGGTTATCCTTTCCCTGTTGAATTGCCTTAAAACTTTTATTAAAAATCAATTGACATCTATTTCTAAATTATTACATTACATTGATCTTTATTTTTATTATGTTGCCAATATTATATGGTGAAAAACCATTCTTCCGTAATATTACTAAAATACTAAGAACTCCAGACCAAGTAAAATTACCCAGCAACTATTTAACTTCTACATAGTCTAATGACCACATTGTGGAAATTAAGCTGATTGATTACATTTTGATCCCCAAATCTGGGATTCATCACCCTCTTTATCTTGCTTAATGCCCACTGGATGATGTTCTTTATGGAATCAACTATGTGGGCACTGTTTTCTGGTACAGTTGGGTTTAGAACCGGCTGAATATTGGAAGCAAGCTCTTTATTCTTCCTGTCATTTTCCTGTCTGTGTCACTGCTGGAAGAGCTATATTTCCCTGCCACCTCTCAGAAAATATTTCTTCTGAGTTTTCAGAAATAGCTGGGCCGTGTAATTTGACTCTTTCCTCTTATCTCTTCAGGTTAGTAGTAGTTTCAGCTTCTCACCATTGTTGTTTAATGAGTGTTTCAACATCCATTGCTGTTTTCCTTAAACGTCTATCTGTCTAAGTAGTCCTTTTGAGATTGTTGTTTCCTGCTGGGCCACAGACTGAAACTAACACAGTCAGGGATCCAACTAAAGACAGATAGACTCTGATTAATAATTGCCAGGTTTAAGAAAATTGGCCAGGATATGTGCATAAAATAACTCCAGCATTTAATAAATAAAAGGAGAATGTTAAGTAACTGTATATTGGTCCCTTGCTTTTCAGCCCTCTTTCTGAAGACAAGAAATCAGTCATTCAGCAGTAATGAGTCCCACAGCTGAAGAACCAAACTCTGATAGGGAGTGACAGTGCCAGAAAACTAAGGTAAGATTTTGATTCTTTTAATATCTTCAGCAAGTAGAAATTTTTGACAAATGATGAAACCTAGTTCTGTCTTCCTTGTTCCTGATTTTGAATGTAAAAAGACAAGGTTTTTTATAAATATATCTATGGAGATATTAAATATTAAATTGTAAAACAATCAAGAATCTCAGATAATGAAGCTTTAAGGAGGCAATATGTATGCAGTCTATATTTTAAGAAATGAAGTGGCGACCTTAGCATACCTTCAATATGAACAATCGCCGGGTCAGCAGTATGGAAATCTAAAATTGAAAAAATCCAACTCCCTCTCATTGAAGGTACATAAAATCTTGAACATAATAAAGACAAATTCACTCTAAGTCAGAGCTGTTCTTAGAAAAGTGAAAGGAGAATCCCCAGTGAAAACTGGACCTGTGTACCATTCTCTTGAGAGAATAAATGCAGTGGTTTTCATCCATGTTTGCTCTTTCAATTTTGTTTAAAGTGTTTGCATCTATACTTAGAACTTGTATACATTTCTAAAGTATTCTTATCCAGTTTTGCAATAAAACACGTACTAGTCCTGTACCTAATCCTTTCCATAACTTAAGAATTCATCATAATTCACTGTGAAATTTTCTGTACTGTTGGAAAATTTTGCTAAGAAATTTACTTATATAATGATTATTGGCCCTTTGAATAAATGTTATAATGATTATTCTAGGAATTATAATTAAATGTAAAGTTTTAATATATTTGTATTACAAATAATATTTATTCCTTAGTTCTACTTATTTTCTTTTTTGATTAATCTTGCCAGTGTTTTGTGTTTTTATCTATTCATTTAAAAGTTTTAAGATTACGGACACTGTTGATAAACCTCAGTCTTCTTTAATCTCTATGATACTGATTTCTGCTCTGAGATCAATTAAATTTGTTTTTTTCTATGTTGATTTATTCTATCATTCTTTCTCAATGTATGAATGAAATTAATTTTCTGTCTTATTTTCTAATTTTTGCACATAAAGGTTATGGTATAGATTGGTAGCTGTTAACTGAAGTTTGAGTTTCCTTCTATTTGTAATCACAGAGAAAAACTACATTTCTGCATTAGGCAGTGCATATGGCCAAATTTCAGCCAATGGAATATGAATAGATATGTGCCATTACAAGTTCAAGAGTAGAAACTACAAAATTCTACTATGTTCTCATAAACCAAACATGCTATACTTTGCACAGTAGGAATTTATCATGAGATTTAGCAATTTGGTGAAATGAGTAATGGACAAATGCAGAACTGTATGAGGAATACATTAATTTTGTGAATTAAGAAATAAGTATAAGCAAATGATAAGTAAATGATACTGGAGTTTGGCAGCACTTTTCTGATTCCTGAGGTACAAATGTCGTTGTGTGTGAAAGAACTTTGAACTTATATTTTTTTCATTAAGGGAACAAGAAAAAAGAATTATGTCCAAATTCCAAATTACTATTTGCAATGTATTTCATATTACAACTAAATATTTATAGGTAGCATGTTTTTTTAATTCTTTCATTTTACACTTAATGCTCAGAATGATATAGACTCATGAAAAAAGTAGATACAACTCAATCCTCTATTTTATTAAAATATTATGTATGATAATGAATTCAGATGTCAAACCTATGCTATTTTTTATTCAAATATTATTAATATAACCTTATGCCATTTTAACTGAAGACTAAAATGATTCAACTAGGTACAAAAGATGTGCAGAGAGAGGTGCCTGGGTGGCACAGTTGGTTGAGCATCTGACTCTTGATTTGGGCTCCAGTCATGGTCTCACAGTTCATGAGTTCAAGCCTCACATTGAGCTCTCTGCTAGCAGCATGGAGCCTGCTTGAGATTCTCTCTCTTCCTCTCTCTGCCCCTCACTATCTCTTTGCCCCTCACCCATTCATACAGATATACTTTATCTGTAAGCTCATTTCTTTCTCTGTCTCTCAAAATATATACTTAAATTTTTTTTTAATTTTTATATATTTTTGAGAGAGAGAGAGACAGCTTGAGCAGTGGAGGGTCAGAGAGTGGGGGAGACATAGAATCTGAAGCAGGCTCCAGGCTCTGAGCTAGCTGTCAGCACAGAGCCTGATGCAGGCTCAACTGACTGAGCCACCCAGGTGTCCCTACAAACACTTTTTTTAAAAAAATGTCGTATTAATTTGTGCATCTAATTTTATTCTGATAAATTTTATGATGAATATGGTTGATACATATAGGACATTTCTAATCATCACAAGATGTTCTCAATACATGATAACTAACTATAGGAATATGAAACTAAAGGAATATGAAGTAGAAAACTTTATCATTTCTTTCTTCAAATAAATCATCTGCAAACCTCACCAGTTCTTAAAATCATTTTGAACAGATTGTTGTATTTAAGAGAATGTAATTTATTTAATAATATGGTGGGGGAAATTTCCAAAAATGTGGAGAAAGTAATCTTTCTTCATAGGATTTAATCTAAGCTTAATCAAAAGAGCAATAAAATATAAATAAATGGAAAAGAGTGACTTGGGTTCCAGCTCTGCTTCTATCACAGTCTTTCTGCCCCACGTGTCTTCATTAGTGGCATGTGTAAGCTTGACTCAATACATTTTTAGTATGTTTATTGGCATAAAGAAATCCACTGATAAGCCCATTTTTTAAGTTTATTTATTTATTTTGAGAGAGTGTGTGTGTGTGAGTGGGGAAGGGGCAGATAGAGAGAGAGAGAGAGAGAGAGAGAGAGAGAGAAAGAGAAAGAGAGAATCCCAAGCAGGCTCCACATTGTCAGCAAGGAGCCTGAGGCACAAACCATGAGATCATGACCTGAGCTGAAACTGAGAGTCAGAGGCTTAACTGGCTGAGCCTGCCAGGCACCCAGGATAATCCCCTTTAGTTACTAATTAGCATGTGCTTTAAACGCTCTTCCCTTCTCTCTCTTCTATGAAATTTAATTCTTCCTAAAATGAATTGCTAGTTGTGTGGAGTTCTGTCAACTGACGTGCACCATGTAGATCCTCTGCCCACACTCTTCTTCACCGTATCCCACAAGTTCTGGTATATCATGTTTCCATTTTCATTTCTCAAGAAACTTTTGTGTTAGAAAAATTCCCCATATAATTTCTTGTCTATATTCTCTGCTGGTTCTTAAATAAGAACACACCATTCCAATTATCAAGCCTTTGCAATTTTAAAATAATTGAAATGAGGCCTTGGGTTGAAATTCATAGGATTATATGTAATATACATTAGTGGAAATGAAAAAGAATGTTTTAAACAAATGTGGTAATTAAACAATATTATTAACTCTCCCCCTTGCATTTATAATTATTTTTCTCTTATTTTATCCTTTTAATCTAGTAATAGTGTGTATGTTTAATAAATGGTCAGACTTATACTTTATCTGTAGGCTCATTTCCAATGGGTCTTTATCTCAAGGTAATAAAATAAGATATATCGTATTTTATGTCTGGATAATAATAATGAAGAAATATCCATTTTTGGCTGGAAATATATAAAGCAAATTAACATTTACCAGGGACATGTATTTTATTTCCATTTTGCTTAGGAATCACACTACAAAATATCCTTAAAAATTACCATCACTATATGTGGAGTGTGGGGTGTTATATGTAGATGTCAGACATATGGCATTAAAAAAATTCTTTGATAAATATGTGCATGTGTACTTATTTTTTACAAATACTATTGAACACAGTATCAGAAAAAAAGAAAAAAAAGTATCTTTTTTACTGTCTTTTTGGATAATGTTGGAACACATTATCCTGCTTTATATGTCTCTTTTTTTTAATTTTATGCTGGATATCATTTTTTAAAAAATATGGGTATATTGTGAATATAATTTGGCAACAGAATATACCCATTCTTCTGTCTGACAGTTGAGGTGAAGTTTTATTTCTCAAATTAGGAATTTGAATCAATGCTGTATTACTGCTTCAGTTAGTGTCAGTATTTTAAGGATAATATATGCTTTGTATTATCATAATTAAATATCTCAGAATTGCAGCCTGTCATGTCAGCTACTTTAGTCTTAAAGGGTGTAACAGTTTCTCATTACTCTAAAAGACTTCCTCTGTCTATATGAGTCCAAACTTCCCAGAGTTACCAAATACTCCCAGTGACCAACAATTTGATTACCTAAGTAGAACTTTCTGTGAAAATGTATTTAAATTTCATGTATTTTCAGCTCTTTAATAGTTTAAAAATGCATGTTAAAAAGTTTATCCAGGGTTATCTAGTACTTGAGATGAGAACAGTGGTCTAATGTAGACTATATATTACTTTAAAAGAGATCTGTGGATAATTCTTAATGTCAAAGCAAAATATGCACTGGGCAATATTAAATAGGCACAGAAGAGTTTATTCAAGGATATTTTAAGGATGAAGATAGGCCAGAACTTAGTTTGTTTAACCCTGACACAATAAAAACAAGGGTCAGGGAAGGGTTTTTAAAAGCTAAGTGAGAGGAGATCATGGCCCATCAGTTTGCCACCTGGCTTTACCCGGGAAAAAAGTACATTTTCTTTTATATTCATTGTAGGAGGTAGTTTCAAACCTTGGCACAAGATACCCAGGACGTCTGTTCACTCAGTTCACTTGGGGGCTTTGTTGAGAGGTCCAGTGATGAACCCTATTCAAGGCATGGCACCAGAATTAATATGAAAGCAAAACCTGTGCCTGACAATGTTAAATAGTCAAGAAAGACTTTGTTTCTTGATGCGACAGTTGAAAACATCATTTTAAGGACCACATTAATAGATATGTTTACCATCATTGCTGAATACTAATTAGCCCAAATTCATCAATAGCTTACCACTACAGACGTATATACATTTGTGATTGCTTTAAAGGATACAGATGAGCTGCACTTAGAACTAAACCCACATCTATATGTCTTCTCATTCTGGAACGCAGCCTACAGTGTTAGCTTGTTGTCATAGTGGAGGACTAATGAGATGAGATGAGCCATCAAAGTTCTGCAGTTGCATTTAAAGTTCTGCTTAGGTGTGACCTCTACCATGGATAGGAGTGAATTCACTTCATGCGACATACATGGGTCAATCACATGAGAATGGACACAGGTACAGAACCTATTACAATGAGCGAGAAGTTAATTGGGAACAAATAATTCAATCTGCCATAAGTATTAAACAATGCAAATATAAGCACACTAAGTCATTGAAAAAAATAATGTAAACAATGTCTATTATTAATATAACCTTCAACACTATACTTAAGCACCAAAGCACTAGTTAGTAAAATCCAAATTGTAAAATAAATGAAGCATGCATATGTGAAATATTATTACAGAATGTCAGGAGGTTCACACTACGTGATCTTGTACATAGTTAATAAGGAGAAAACATAGTATTTTTGATACTCAGTTAAATTTAATATTTAAATTTAATATTAAATAATTTATATTTAAATAATTTATTGATTTAATTATTTAAATTACACATTATAAGGAATTTTCAAAAAGATGGCTGAATCCAGTTATATTAAATCAAAGTTTACTGTTTACTAGCACCTAAGTTGTCTACAAAAATTATAGGCAATCTAGAGAAAAATTCCCAGTAATTATATACAAATTCAATTTTAAATGTCATTGATGTATGTTAAGAAAATCCAAATGAAAAGAGAATTAAAGATGTTTTTAGTCAGAAATTTCCAATGGCAATTAAAAATGCCAGTTTTATACATTCACCAAAAATCCTATAAGTATCAATCCCAATAAATCCAATTTATTTTGAAAGATCTAATGAAGTTGATTATAACCTGTGGGGTTAAGTATTTAAGGATAGTTAAGGAATAGCTATTTTTTCTTTTTTGTTATTTCAGTTTTTTATTTAAAGTTTAGTTAACATATAGTGCAATATTAATTTCAGAAGTAGAATTTAGTGATTCATCACTTACATATAGCACTCAGTACTCAACACAAGTTTAAACCAATCTAAAAAATTGGAAAACTGTATCTCATTATTACATATTTATAGCATGTAGGTCTATATAATTGTATTATATAAATATTTGCAAATATATTAATCATTAGCTTAAAATCAGATATAAATGCTTATGAAAACTTGGTTGTGAAAGAGGTGGCTTTACAATTTTAGGGAATGATGTAATATCTACAAAATGATATTAATAAAAGTTGTTTTATAGAAAAAAATAACATTACTTTGCATCATAGATGTAAATACATTTTGTATGGATTAAAAATTAATGAATAAACAAAGAAGAATGTCTTTTGGGTCTCAGGTTATAAACGAATGAAATCTATATCAAAATTAAATCTATGCAGTGTTTAATTATATAAACAATGTTACACAACAACAAATAAGCATGTTTTTAAAAGTGCGCTCAAACGTAACATTTGGACACTATTTCACAGGGTTCAGACTCACAAAAATAAATTTTTGGACCATAATTTTGAATGAGGATGGTAGAGCAAGAAACTGTTTTGTAAGTAAAAATATAAATTGTCCAGGTTGGGGAAGCTATAATATTTAGCAGTATTGAATATATACCTCTCTAGAGTCTAGCAATTGTATTTCTACCCAAATAGCCTGAAATAGACTTCTCAGTGTACACAAAATGAAAAGTTTAATAATATTCCCTGCAGTATTTTTTGCAAAATGGTAAAATATCATCAGGGAAGTGGTGAAATTAAAAATTGTCATTGGACAAACTATATATTACTGCTTATATCTGAGCAGCCTTCCACATGTCATCATGAATAACACAAAATTATGAGTAAAAGCACTTAGAAAATAATACATAAATTATAATCTTTATATAGCATAAATGATGATAGTAATAAGACAATTATTAAATCACACACAGAAACATATGATTAGCAGAGTAATGTGATATAAAAATATATGTTTTGGTAGCACTACATACCAAAGCCCAGAAGGAAAATTTTGAATTGAGGAATAAGATAAATTTTAAATTTTAATTTAATTTCTTTCAATTATACAAATAACATAAATAAAGCAAAAATGAAAAATGCAAACATGCTGATTCTGAACGGAGTACTTAATAGAATGTTTGCTATATCTTCCCCTTACTATTTGTGGTCGAAAAGAATACCTTCTGACGAGGGAAAAAAAACAGATGAATTTCAGGGATTATGTTTTAATGTACTCCATATGCGTCTTCTATATTATGAGTGTTCTCACTTATGGGAGAACCCAGGTAAAGAATATTTATAAACTAAGTAATTCTGTAGTGTAATGTAAGCTCCATGAGAGAAGGCAGGTTTGCCTGTTTAGTTTATTGCTGTAGCGCTTGCATGTAGAGCAGCATCGGGTATGTGGTGTCAATACATGATTTTTCGATGAACGAATAAACAAATGGTAATGGAAGTAGTGTCCTAGGACATTGCGATCTACTATATTAATTTTCACTAAAATCCTTGGGTGGACAGTTCAATTTCTCTTAATTCCTTTACCTTTTTTTACATGCACATACATATATGTACATATACACATAATATGTTCTCTTTGTCTTTGTGAGTCAGTACATAGAACAAGGGTCAGAAAAGGACTGCACATGGGCCAAACGTGGCTGGTCGTCTGCTGTTGTACCATAACCCATGAGACACACAAAGCAGGTCTTACATCTTAACTGGCTGAAACAAATCAAAAGAAGAAGAATATTTTCTGACCTGTGAAAATACATGAAACTCCATTTTAGTGTCCAGAAATCAAGTTTTATCGGAACACAGCCGTGCTCATTTATTTGCTTGTTGTCTGTAGCTGTCCTTGTGCTAAGCAGCAGTAGGAAGAGTTGTGACAGAGACTACATGGCCCAAAAAGCTTAGAATACGTACTATCTCGCCCCTGACAGAAAACATCGGCCTACTTTTGGTACTGCAATATCAAAAAATCATATCGTAACTAAACTTTGCTCCTTTGCTGTGCTCTCCAATATTGATTTGAGTTTTCCTACTATGTCCCTATTACAAATAATTATCATACTTAGTGTTTATGCATGTTCACTTGGAAGTGTGTTTGCATGTGTGGAAATAATTTTCTCCCTCTTCTTTCTGACAAGAGTGGGAAGTCAGATAGTTTGTCTTGAAAATTTTTCCAGTGACTAACAGAAAGCCTCCTACATGGTAGAAGGAATAAAGATGAATTAATAGAAGGACAAATATACAATTTTAATCTATTCTCCCAATGAAGTTCTCTGGGAATCATTCACATGTCAATCATCTAGAAAAGGGCCCATTTTACATCAGTATCTTTAAGAAGTATGCAGGTTCAACCATATGACAGATGACTAATTGTTTAGTATAAATTATGTGTTAAAGTTATCGCATGAAAATTGCATCTGTAAATATCTAACTTACACACGAATTGCTAAGAGGGAGAAACACTTTCTATTTTTACATTTCATGTTTGAGATCGTGATGCACAATTATAATATTCAGAACACTGTGTTTATTGAAATTCTTCTTCTAAAATGCAAATTAGGGAAGTTTTAGAGATTTTAAGGAAGTTAATCAGAGCTGATAGACTACAGGGATCATTGTAGGAATTCATTAAATGTTAGTTACTTTTGTATGTTTAAGTAAATTTTTCTAATGTTTATTTATTTTTGAAAGAGAGAGACAGAGTGTGAGCAAGAGAGGGCAGAGAGAGACACACACAGAACTCGAAGTGGGCTCCAGTTTCTGAGCCATCAGCACAGAGCCCCACAGGGGGCTGGACCTCACAAACCCCAAGATGCTCAACTGACTGAGTAACCCAGTTACTCCTGTATGTTTAAGTGAAGTGAGGCTTCATTTTTTTTATTTGTCATAGTCAAAATTATATATTTATCTAGTATTTGAAATGATAGGATTTTATTTAAAAATAAGTTTTGAGAAGGAACTTTTAACAAATTTAAAGAAGTTTATAAAAGAAGTTTATAGACACGAATGTCTAAAGACCAAAGTGATACTATATTTTAGTTAAGTTTTTTACTCAGCTCTTTTGTCATAAGTAGCTCAGATAACATTTTTTGTTTCTGAAGCATGGATCTCGTAAAAATGAATGCTGTTATTATTTTGGACATAGCTCTAAAGCATACCTTCTGAATTCCTATTAAAAGAAAAACAAAGTGCCAACCTCTATATTTTTAGGATTGTCTCCTCATAGAATTCTAATATGAAAACTATTAAAATTTAATATTGTCTGATGGTATTTTATTTTATATCTTCTCTTCTAAACAGGTGATTAAAAAATAGATGATACAGCTGACATTTGGATATAAGCTTTCCCCCTCACATATAACTTGTAACAATCACTTTGTTATGTGAGGTAAGATTACTCCATATATTTGATCAAAACACTGAAAGCTATCCTTAAAAATAAAAATCGTGTAGACAAATTAACTTAATTTTAATATCCACTCAATCTATGAGAATTTCAGTGGATTAGGCTATACTTTTTGAAAGAAATTAGAGTGCCTGTGTGTTTATAGGATATTTAATATTTTTAATGCAAAGATTAAATCATAAACATTTGTCATGGCAAAAATTTAATTTGTTTAAGAAAGCTATAAGGAAATGACCAAAATTTGGAATTAATTTTAACTGTTGGAAAACTTGTTAATGGATTTCAAATAATTTGGATCAAAAATTATTAGAAAAATATTTTATTAAACTAGTATAGGGGAGATGATAGTAAAAGCCAACTAGTGCTCCTCAGAATGTGTGAACTTTGTGTCTCAACCATGAAAAAGATATATACATATATACACATATATGTTATTATATAAGTTATATATATTCATAAACAAATTATGTCATTGAAAAATGGGGATTCAATTTAGGAATTTAATTAACATAGGTGTTAGATGATGGTCTGTTAAAATTTGGTCACTGAAGTAACCCATGTTGAAGAACTCAACAGAACCTTTACCATCTTTGGTATGGGCCACAAGAGGGGAGATCACGGGGTCTAGCAATGGAGGAGTTCAAAAGAGGGAAACAGTGATGTAGGAAGGGGTGTGAAGGGGTCAAAATGGAGGCTGTGGATGGTGTTATTTGCTATTGTATGTAATGGACTTCATTGAAGATGAGGCAGATCTGGGAGTGCTTAAAAGAAGTTGGAAGCTAGAATCAACTGTCAATTCCAGAATCAAGTGCTTTTGCAGAGCCAGAGTGTCATGGGATTGCAAAGTGTCACTGAGCAAGCTAAATTATCCTATAGAAAACATGACAAAGATAGCACTTGAAATGATTTTCAGTGACTCTCTGTTAGTTTGTCAATAATTCATTTTCTCTCTGACTACTCTCTGTCTACTTTTAGTGGAGATAACATGGTTCCCACCATAAAAACACTGTAAGCCAAACTATCAGGTAAGATGAAATTCAGTAGCTATTTCACCCTCTTTGTTTTTCACCTCTTGTGTGGAAACAAGACTGTGATCTGATTGCCTGAATCTTTGTGTTTCTGCTAAGTTAGCTCTCTGTAGATACAAATGTTTGATAAGGCATATAGATAAGTATTTACCTACTATGTAATGATGCCTTTATTTATTTTAAGGTCATAATATTGGTTGTAGTATACTCAGTTATGTACCTGCAGTCCACCAGTGATGATCGGATTGCAGAGAATGTCATCAGCTATGATGTCTGAGTTAGACGAAGCATGGACAAAGTATAAGTAAATTGGAAGCTCTCTTGTAATACTTTAAGAAGAGACCTCCTATGTGCTGTTTATTTTAGAAATGACATAAAATACAGCATACTCATGAATGGCTCTATGGTAACACTCAGCTTTCATATCATGAATATTTTGTGTAATGTATTGAAATATTCTAAGTCAAAATTTGGGGAATTTTGAAACCAAGATATATTAATAATTATCCTAAAGTTATTTAGATGATACTTGACATCATATTGCATTGTTATTTCAATGGATGTTTATTGATTACCTTTGGTTGTGCTTAATTACTGTGCTATGGATTTTGCCCTTTTGATTTGAACCAGTGTCATCTATGCATAAGTTGGAATGTTTTTCTTTCAAGCAAAATATGAGTAGCTCAAAATAAATCATGGGTTGAAATTTTTGGAGTGACCATGATTATTTGATAACAGAATTGATAGATTCTGAGCAAAAATGACTATGAATTTATGATTTTCTCTAACGTAGGAACTTCTTAACATAGGGTTTTATTTTATAGTACTATAGAACTTTTAGATTAGTATTGGTGTTTGTTGGGATGTGTGTATGAATTTGGACATGCATCTATAATCTAACTTTGATGACCCAGCATGGTTCTTTATAGTTGACCACCAGGGTAAACCTTACTGTGCTTATCTTGTTTGTCAAATATGAACGATTTAATGTCTCATTGCCCCAGTCAAGTGGATTAAAGATGTTTTTGGGTGATATATATTTGGATTAATTGCACTTGGACAAATAAATATGTTAAGGAATAGTGGAATACCATATTCGCCATTTAGCTTGGGTTATTATTCTTGAACTCACTAAAACTTATAGTGTAACTGAGTATAAGATATTTGGTTGAAATCATTGCTGTATTCCTAAAAGTGCAATAAGTAATATCCCCTTTTCCTCCTAAATATCAAACTAGTTATAAATATACTTATGATATTAAGATATTATCTTCTTTAATCAAAAGCAATACAAAATCACACCTTGGGTCTTTGAACAAGTCAGACTCCTTAAACTAACTCTCAATTCTTGCCTTTGAATGTTTTGCTAATGGGAAGTAATTAATTCTGTATAGAGGTATATCAATATTTGCTGACTCACACAACTATGATATTGGAGAAAGGGAGAAATAGCTACTGTACATGATTCCAAAAGGCTGCTTTTGCACAGATATCTGCCTACATCTGCTTATACATGGAAATGAGAATACTAACACCTTCTATTATCCCAAAGGCAATAAGATCTGCAAACATAGAAAAAGATTTCCATGTATGCTCAATGGCTACTACATGCCACAAACACCTAGCATTTCATGTCTGTTGCATGAGGAAAATCTAACAGGCATTGAAAGGAAGACAAAGATGTTAGTAGTCTAGAATCTATGTTAAAGAGGTATAAGGACTAGGATTATCACTGACTATATCCCTCCAAATTTGTTCAGCTATTTCCTTTTAGTATCCAAAAGATCTAGTGTGTGAATAATTTCTGTTTCTGATGTTTCCTACTTATTTGTAGATTATCTTTTTTATCCCTTGGTAAACTTTTAATATTATATGTTCTTGATGTTTGATGTAATGAAACTTCACCAGGATATGTCCTACTGTCTAATATCACTAACAGTTCAAACTGTCTTATTTCATATTATAAATATGACTTCTTTTTCAAAATATTTTTATTTGAAAACTCTTATAACATATTATTTACAATTTGACACTATTATTTACAATTTTATTTGAAAACTCTTATAACCTATTACTTACAATTTTGACTAATATTCAATATTTTACAATATGTCCAGTTACCAATAGATAAATAGGTTTCAGGTTTATAGATTTGATAAAAAATTAATGATTCTCTACTCCACTCCTATGTCAAATTTTATAAACTTAATTACAGACTCTCTCTTTCTCTCTGTCTCTCTCTCTCTCTCTCTCTCTCTCTCTCTCTGTCACACACACACACACACACACACACACAGAAAACAAACATAAAACACTAGTATTACAAGAAAATAAGAAATAGAAAATGGGAAGATACCCTATTCCCTTTTCTCTCCTCTACTTTACTGAAAGATAGTTACTTTCATTCTACTTTTCAAATACATTTCATAACAAAAACACCTATAATGATCCTGATTGACATATAGTCTTATGTTGGTAATAAGTAAGTAGGATTCTTTTGAAAATAAGGCAAAATGCTTAGAAAAAAAAGCTCTTAGAAAACTTAAATAAATAAATCTTTCCAACTGTTCTCCAAAGATAGAATTCTAACCATCTGGGGTTGCTGGGTGGCAGAGTTGGTTGAGGTTCCAACTTGATTTTGGTTCAGATCAAAATCTCAAGGTCATGAAAATGATACCAGGGTTGGGCTTGGTGCTCATCATGGAAACTGCTTGGGATTCTCTCTCTCCCTTTTTCTGTCTCTCTCTCTCTCTGCCCCTCTCCCTCTCTCTTTTCCAAAATAAATACATAAATATTTAAAAAAAAAAGAATTCAAACCATCAATTTATCTGGGGAATTTGCAGTAGAATGTAGTTGACCACTAATCACATTTTCACATTTGTTCTAAGCATAAGAAAGCAAAACCTTATATTATATCTAAGTCAAAGTGCGGTATACTTATTAACCCTACTTTCAAGTAATTTTGTGCTGATGAAGCAAGCTGCCCATAGAACTAAGTAATGGTTAAGATCTATCAATTATATATTTAAAAGCATTACATACTGATCTATGATATATCAATATCATTCATATTCATGGAGAATAGCCAAGTATAATCTTAAACAGTGTTACATTTCACCATGACTATCGTAGAGTAGTGGTGTGCGAGGGATGATTTATAGTGGCTCATAGACCCTATTGTTAGCACCTCTTCTCAGTTTTCATTTAATAAGGACAGATAAGCTGGTTGAAATAAACCATAGTGTATATTTATCATGAAAATAGACAAATACTAAAATCAAAGCCTTTTCTCACCTCTGTAGGGAAAGCCTAATTTTGAACTTTTACCAGCATACCACTGTTTAAAATCCAAATAGAATACTCAGAATTCATTATTAAAAATATTTTCTTATTCAGGAAAATAGGTGTTTGTTTGTTTGTTTGTTTGTTTTTACTTTTTCTCATGATAAGAGCAGACGAAAAATATTCAGATGTTTTCTGGTCAGTCCAAGAATGATTTTTTAACTCCGCTGACATTAAATGTACTACATCATTCTTTCTTCCTTGAGAGAAAGTGTAAAGGCGAAGAGTTCAATTTTGTTATGAATTTCCAACCAAATATTTCTTTGTTCACATTTATATATAGTTGCCTGCTTTTAACTTTTCAAGAGGAATGGCAAATTGTATCTCCCAGTGAACCAAGTCACTGTTCAGCTAATATAATCTTTTCTTAAGATCAAATAGGCCCTGATCTTTTACAGATTTTATTTTATTACTGTCAGTTGGGTCAAACATTTTTCTGAAGTGAAAGTAAAAAAATAAAAAATAAAAACTGTTGAAATATTTTGAAAGATAATGTTCTGGAAGGTAACAATTCACTGTTGAAAACCACAGTGAGATTGCTGACAAAAGATCAAATTTAGGTCAATGAAAAACAATTTGCTTCCCTCTTCCCTGTAACTATTCTTTTGTACTGTGTGTAGATGTAAAAATTGTAAAAAAAAAAAAAAAAAAAAAAAGTTTTCTTTCTATTAAGGAAATAGACCTCTCTCTCCAGCATCTTCTATACATTTCATACTTGTTATTTTATAGAAGTAAATTCAAAGTGAATTGCAGTGATGACATTTTAACTAGAGATATACATTTAGAAATATAAAAAATGTCTCAATTAGTAGTCTCTGAGTAGCATTGAGTAAAATGTTACAGTTTTTCCTTCCAATAATTGAACTGTCAGACATGCCAGATGCAAACACACACACACACACACACACACACACACACACACACACACACACTCATACGCACTCATGTCATCATAAAATTCATAGATATTTAAAGGCCTTTTTTTACATATCAGCCAGGGCTAAAAAGTTAGAAAATTAGTATATTACCTTTAGAAAAATTTTTAGTAGTTCCCAACTATTGAAAGTTTACAAAAATTTCTGTAAGACAGAACATAAATAGGATTGTACTTTGGGATTATGGAGGTGGAAAATTGTCACCCTGATTTCTCCATAAAGATCCTTAGAAAGGGACAATAGGGGCACCTGGTTGGCTCAGTTGGTAAGTGTCCTACCCTGGGTTTCAGATCAGGTCATGATCTCATGGTTTCATGAGTTCAAACCCCAATTGGAGCCTGCTTGGGGTTCTGTGTCTTTCCCTCTCTAGCTGCCCCTCCTCACTCGTGCTGTCTCTGTCTCTCTCAAAATAAATAAACTTTTTAAAAAAGAGATGATAGTTCATTTGTATGATGACAAATCAATAACAATATCAATATTAATTAAAATTACACAGAATTACAATAGAAGTAGTTAAAAGAGAGTCTCTTTGGAAGTAGGAGTTAAGAAAAAAAGGAAAGAGACCTAAGAACATTGTGTTTATATAGAAGCTAATCTGAATTACTTCCTATGTTTTATTTACACAGTTTGCTCTGCAACATTAATAAATAGACATAATTACACAAATAACCAAAAAAGAATTATATTTTTCTGTTAGTTCTTGGGAAATACTATATTGGTGAGAGTAGCGATATCTATTTGTTTATAATACATAAAATGCTATTCTTTTACTTAAAATTTGATGTAATCAAACATTCAGATCATCTCCCTTGAAGTATATTCCAATTCTTCAGTCTGCCTTAAAATTTCTTATATAATTTTGACTACATTAATCCCCTTGAAGACTATCCTAAGGCAATTTGTAATAGATGACATCATTACATGTATCTTTACTTCATATTATGAATATTTTTACTGTAGCCATTTGAAGTTGTCTTTATTTGTAAAATCTTCTTTTTTGTTTGTCTTCCACTTGGGTAGTAATTTAAAACAAAAATAATCTCAGTCTTTTTTGTATGTTATGTTTGTTGGTATATCTTCCTTAATTTATGAGAAAAATCCTTTTAAAATAAAGATAGTACAAGCATTATATATAACAAGAAATATATTACAGAAGCCATTAATATTTAAACAGCTTTTTTTTAAAAAAAAGAAGTGAACAATTATTGAACATGATACATGAGAAAGAAATGTTGGTCTAGAAGAGAAAGGATCTTGGAAGACTTAATACTACAGAGTCAAAAAAAAAATGATACAACCTGGGGAATTGAAAAATTGTCCAACTAAGGTTTCTTGATATGAGTTAGAAGTTTACTAGACCAATATAGTTTTACTAAATCCTTATTTAATATTGACTATGTTACATTGAAAAATTTGCATTGAGTTTTCTAGCTCTAATCTCCATAATAGTTTTTCTTCACTCTGTTTTCCCAATATGTTTTGAGTTTTGAACTAATTTACAAAGATTCTGCCACGTAAAATCAAATTTCTCCATCTGGCCTACAGTACTCTGAGCCTGAACATGTTGTACCTAGAAAATATTACCCTTATTACTTCCATTATGAGCTCATTGATCAGTTCATCTCCGGCTACAACCACTAGAACACTTCAAAAAAATGAACGAATTAGACAATTGGGCTAGAAAGTTGGTGACAAACCAAATATTTTGATTCAACAAATACTGAAATAAAATTAGAGTGAGGAGAAATTGATTGGTCAGTGGTATTATTAGAGTTTGAATAATATATACAATGATTTTTTATTTCCTCTTTTAAAAATAATATGCACATGCATAAAAATAATACCAGGTTTCTTAATGATAATTATAATATATCTGAATGAATAAGTTGCAAAGATTTATTATTCTATTTATTTTCTATAATGAAAGAATGCAAATAGGAATGAACAAATATCCTATAATGAAGGAATCTATCACATGTTACCTCTGTGTGTGTGTAATTCAGTATTCTTGATGGGATCCTGAAATAAGAAAAGGATATTAGGAGAAACCATTGAAATCTGAATAAATTAGGAAATAGTTAAGACACTGTATTAATGTAAAATGTTAACAACAGGTGAAATTGAATACGGGGAATACAGGACTTTATCCTGTATCCTATCTTTATCATCTGCTGTTTATCTAAAGCTATCCTAAAACTTGAAGCTTAGTCAAATATTTTTTTAAGTAATTAAACTAATGATGCACAGTGAAAAAAATAAAAGCAAGAGAAACCATTTAAGTGGGAATAATAGAAAAATCTATTAAAAGCTTTCAAAACTGAGAGACTTTTTATGCAGAACAAATGGGATTTCAGGGCATGCCTTTTGTCCTTTCTGGTCACCCATGACCTCTTGTAAGAGAAATACGATATTGCCATGGTAAGAACCAAAGGTTTGGGACAGGGCAAATGAATTAAATCCAGTGTGCAATAGTAAAATAATTCAGATTTATATTTTAATTCTTCAGTGGTTAAGCTCTAATATTGAAAAATCACCTGTCACTTGTGTTACTTTTCTCATAAATAAAAGGAAAGTAACAATAACAATATTATTTAATTTATTAGACAAATTAAATGAGATATTTGATGCAAAGCACTAGGATAGTGATTAGTATACCGTAAGTGCTCTATATGCTACATACCACTGCTTTATTTAAAAAAAAAAAAAGACAGTAATGATTCTGGTGAAATTGCCTAGTAGATTAAAATGAATATAAATTTTTTTGTTTATTTATTTTGAAAGAGTGAGTCCATGCACACACATATGCATAAGATCGGAAAGTACAGATAGAGGGAGAGAAAGAATCCCAAGCAGGTTCCACACTGTCAGTGTAGAACCTGACACGGGGCTTAATCTCAAAACTGAGATCATGATCTGAATAAAACCAAGAGTCGGATGCTTACCTGACTGAGCCACCCAGGCACCACAAAATGAATGTAATTTTCTAAGGTGCAGACTGTTCTGTACCTCAAGAATAAATATCTAATATACTTATAATAACATAAGTATTCCTGATATTCTACAAAGAGCTAACCTCATCAACACAGAGATGAAATATAAGGAAAAAACTATGTGATCAAATATACAAAATTAAATTAGTTACTATAGGCCTTCTTAAAGCCTCCTATAAGCTAGCAGGAGCCATATGTAGCATTTAACAAGGTTCACCATACTTTGTAGTGGCAGAGATTGCAATTTACATAAAAATAAGTTTGTGAGCACAAAAGACCCTGAATAGTCAAAACAATCTCCAGAAGGGCAAACAAAGCTGGAGGTTTGGTATAGATTTCAAACTGTAATACAAAGCTGTAGCAATCTAAATAACACAATACTGGCATAAAAATAGACAGATCAATGGCACAGAATAGAGAGCACAGAAATAAACCCGCATTTGTATGGCCAATTAATCTACAACAGAGGAGGCAAGAACATACAATAGGGAGAAGCCAGTCCCTCCAATAAATAGTCCTGGGAAAACTGGACAGCTACATACAAAAGAATGAAACTGGCACACTTTCTTATGCAAAAATAAACTCAAAATGGATTAAAGACCTAAATGTGAGGCCTGAAACCATAAAACTCTGAGAAGTAAACATAGGCAGTAATCTCTTTGACATGGGCCTTAGCAACATTTTCCTAGATATGTCTCCTCAGGCAAGAGAAACAAATTAAACAAGTGGGACTAGACCAGGCTACAAAGTTTTTGTACAGCAAAGGAAAACATCAAGGAAACAAAACACCAACCTAGTCAATGGTAGAAGATATGTGCAAATGATATATTTGTAAGGATTTAATGTCTAAAATGCATAAAGAAATGATAGAACTGAACACCAAAAACATATCCAATTTAAAAAATGGGCAGAGGACCTGCATGACATTTTTCCAAGGAAGACATAACAGCTGGCCAACAGACATGAAAAGACACTCAATATTACTCATCATAAGGAAAATGCAAGTTAAAATAATAATGAGATATCACTTCACACATGTCAGAATGGCTAAAGTCAAAGAGAAAAGTAATAACAAGTGTTAAAGAGAATGCAGAAAAAAAGAAACCCTCATGCACTGGTGTTGGGAAGATAAATTGTTTCAGCCACTGTGGAAAACAGTGTGAAGATTCCTCAAAGAATTACAAAATAAAAATACAATATGATCCAGTAATTCTGCTGGTGGGTATTTATGTAAAGAAAATGAAAACAGCTAATTCAAAAAGATATGTGCACTCCTATGTTCATTGCAACATTATTTACAAATAGCCAAGATTTGGAAGCCACCCAAGTGTCCATCAATACATACATGGATAAAGAAGTTGTGGTATATCTATTCAATGGAATATTGTTTAGCTATAAAAATATTTTTAAATGTCATTTATGAAAATATGGATAGACATGGATAGCATTATGCTAAGTGAAAGAAGGCAGGCAAAAAAAGACAAATACCGTATGATTTTACTTACAAGTGGGCTCTAAAAAATGAATAACAATAATAGCAATGAAACAGAAGTGGATTCAAATACAGAGAAACAAAATGGTGGTTCCCAGAATGGAGGGAAGTGAGGGAATAGGTAATAGGTAAGGGGGTGAAGTGGTGCAAACCTCCAGTCATAACAAAGAAATAAGTCACAAGGATGAAAACCATAGCAGAGGGAACATAGTCAATAATACCGTAGTAACTTTGTTATCAAGACAAAACCTACAAATGTGAGTGTTCAACATGTGTGGCTGCACAGGGCAGCCATGTGTTTTCCAAACGTATTTGACTCTTCTTCTGTAAGGCCATACGAAATAATGATACTCACGACAGTCGTTCAGAAATTTTGAATTAAGGTCAAACTCTGGTATCAATATTTTTCAATGTATATGTTCATAAAATCTTAAACCCTCTAAAATAGACAGCCTTTTCCATTTGGTCATGCTTAGCATAATTAAACTCAAGTTTTCAACATAGCTCCTTTCAGACCATAACTGCTTTATTTTTCCATAAATGCTTTTGACTTTAGAATAACAATATAACTCAGTTTGTAACATTGAGACTTGAAAATGTGTATCACTTATAAAGTGACTTTCTCAGATAGCAAATATAACATAATATTGCCATATATCTATATTTGCCGTAGAGACGAGATAAAAGGTAAGGGAATTAAGTGAAAAACTTGAAACACAAGGTTGCACATCTACAACAACATAGTACAAAACAAAGCAATAACAACGACGTTAAAGGACATTTTAGCATTTGTGTCATGGCCCATAAGAGCTGTTCCTCATCTCAGGAAGGATATGTGCTTGCCCATCCCGTTCACTTTGATCTTCAGTTATATTGCAAAAGATGCCAAGAATCCCTTGAAGTAGCAGATTTTTTTTTTTTGCTTATATGTATGGTGCATTAGTTCCTAATTTTGTAAGTGTTCTGGAATTTTTTGATAATTTGATGGCCGCTACTTCCAGTGTAAATATTTGAGTATACAGGACACAGACACTCAAGATTGTGGCTAGAATATTTTTTTATTTTATTTATTTGAGAGAGAGAGAGAGAAACAGACAGACAGACAGACAGCATGAGTAGGGGAGGGACAGAGAGGAAGACACAGAATCCTAAGCAGGCTCCAGACTCTGAGCTATATCAGCACAGAGCCTCATGCAGGGCTCACACTCATGAGCCATGAGGTCATGACCTGAGTTCAAGCCGGACACTTAACTGACTGAGCCACCAGGTGCCCCTTGTGGCTACAATTTCAAATGATTCATAGGCTCTCTGAAACCTATTTATGATTTATGGTTCTCAGGCTTTTATCTAGAGACTTAGCATTAATGACATTTTTCTACCCGGTTTACTTAAAAAAAGAAAATTCCAAAAAATAAAAAAATAAGTAAATAGAGTGCTATATGTATACTAATTTGAGAAGAGTGTTATTTCAGTGAATGGAGGTCATAGACATTCTTTCTTCATGCATAGATGTATTCAAAAAAACATATAGTAAAGACGGTGATAAGGGTGCTACCCACACCCAAATCTTGATATTGAAAATAATAAAGTAACTGAGGACAAAATAAAAAGAAATGCTAATTTTAAGTAAGAATATGGATTTTAAGACTACAGTTTTCACTGAGGAATTCAAAATACTGTGACAGAAGAGCAAACATTAGAGAAGCAAAGCCAAGATACAAGGTTATTTTGATATAGTTATATTTTAAATAAACATAATCTATTTCAAACATATTTTATGATATTTAGTAAAAGCGAACTGAGGCAGAACAAATAATGATTTTATACCTAATTAAACCAAACATGAAAATAATGCAAAATTAAATATAATAAAAATGAGTCGTTTTAATTGAACTAATGTACATTTATTTGGTATTATAAAAGAACATATGAAATATTAGTCATCTTATTTTATAGATGAAGAAAAAGGAAATTGAAAAAGTCATGTATATGTATTATGATTTCTTTACCTTCTGAATTTAAAAACGTTCTGCCTTTCAAAATATTGTGTTAACTATCATAAAAAATCATAACTATCAAAAATATTGTGTTAACTATCATAAAAAAAGTATATAGCCATTTGATTGTATAGTCTCATGTTATTAAACAACAAATGCAGGTATAATAGTCTGATATACTTATAAATATGTATAGTGGTTGTGTACCGTGAGCCAGAATTGTGCAAGTGTTAAGGGTATAATAGTTAACAAAACTGAAATGATGCCTGCTGTCCCAGAACTTGTGGTCTAGTGGCAGATATAAAAATATAAAGTGGGCTATTGAAATTGCTGCAGTAATGCTCTTGGCTTGCTTAATAGAAGATATAATTAAACTACAGGAGGACCAGCTACCCCAGACGGGGACTGCCCAAGTAAAAAGTCTGTGAAACCAATGTTTAAATTAAATATGTACCGATCTCATTACATGTGACCAATTTGATAAATCTTTCTCATCCTTTCTCATTCTCTTTTATAGCAGTTACAACCATTCTTAGTGATATAACTAAAGCTCAGACTCCAAGTAGAGAAAAAAGGTGGTAATTCATGTTGAATATTTTCTATAAAACCATTTTTGGTTTGTTTGTTTTTTGCCAATATGCAATTACTTGTAACAAGATTGTAACTCATCCCTGTACACAGACATTGCGTAGAACACTGACTTGCAGTTGCAATATAACAGCACTTTTCCGTAATCCAGGTAGGAAAAAAAAATACTCTGAATTTTCTTGCAATAGTCAAGAATTCAGTTATCTTCCATAGAATAATAGGCTTTAAAATGCATGAATTTTGAGCCGCCTTATATTATTGTCTTATCTTTTAAATAGGGCACCACCAAGACAATAAAAGCCATATATTGGATGCTAAATAGATGAGAAATTAGATTGTTAGTAATACTTACTGACAGCAAAATATTTTGTGACTGTTCTCCCATTTATATTTAATGGCTGTGTCTTCTATGATGTACTGTGCCAGAGTCCAACTCCAGCAGGTCCAGGGTTCCCTGAAGGATGGACAGTGTCAGTGAAAAGGAGTGAGAGAGCCTAGGCTTCTTTCTGCTCACCAGGCAGGCATCTGTGCTCTGACCCGAGAGTCAGCTTTATTTATTGAAAAAATGTATGGGGTACAAAACAGAAGTGGCAGTTGCCTTAGACAATGATTTCTGATGACAAATTCTTTGGTATGTACAAAATTCCCAGAACATAGATTAGTAGAAGACTCCTGCATAATCTTTACCAATAGATTGAAGTAGGTGACTAGGTGTTTAGCACATGGGGAAGGAAGGGATCTTTAGCATCCAAATACAAGGAAATGTTTTTAGCAGAGCGAAGGCAAGAGTTAGGTCTTTTGTGATCAGGGGTCAATAGCCTGTTTTCTCCAGGGGAAGAAAACAGGTTTTCTCTGGAAATATATCATTTGCTCCTTTAATCACAAAAGAGGAAACTCCTATAACAAGTTTTTTCATAAGGTACAATTCCCATATTTTTAGCATAAGAAGGCAAGTCACTCCTGATATCAGTCAGTCAGGCGCCTTGGGGTCGGTGCTCAAGTAGAAATTGAGTGGGAGTTGAGTGGGTGTAGACACTGGTTGCCATCTGACGGTGGGAGGCCTTGCAAACTTGCCTTACTTCAGAGCTGGCTCCCGGCAATACTGTACTTATATTTTTGTCTAGGTGTTTGTTTGCAAGTTCTAAGACCCATGTAAAATAGTTCAAAGAATTCTAAAATAATGGTCTTAGTGACTCAAAGAAAGAATACATAATTATATCATGGAGTTTCTAGAGTTCTGAAGGGGTTTCTCTCAAAATTTTAATAACACATAACATGATTTAACTTTGTTCATTTGCATTTTATATAAAGATAAAATTTAATGAAATAGGCAGTGGACTTTCTTAATAGGAAAACAATGATGTAATCCTTAGGAATGAATGATATTCATGTGAAAATAAGTTACTTTAAGGTATAGTCTCAGTAATTATTAGAGTTTTAAATTGAAATAATTAAATTGAAATAATATTAACATTATGTTTTATATTTACTGAAAGACTCAGCATTTTTAATTCTCATCATGTTTTAAGTGAAATCAGCAAATAGAAAAATTGATTTTAATCTCACATCAGAATATCACTAGAAAGTAAATTAAGCTTGAGAGATACTCCAATTTTTACTATGGAATAGATATCCCATAGAAATTTAGAATCAATCTACTTCAAGTGTCTCTTGAACACATATATCATATAAGACATTTGCTTAGTACAAAAGTACTATAAATTCAATCTTTTAAGAAACTTATTGTCTAAGAAAATAAATATAGTGATTGAGTCAAAAAGTAGAAGTTGTCAATATAGAAGTTTTTAAAACAATTTTATAGTTCTCTTTTAGAAACATATGCATGTTACATATTCTTGATATATGTATGTTTTTAAGTATACAGATGTTTTTAAATATATGTATCCTATATAAAAAGCATATATATTTGTATATATATATGTGTATATACATATATAGTAATATATACTACATGCGTAGTTTTCTTTTATTTTTTAATGTTAACATATTTTGAAAAAGAGATAAAGAGAGAGAATGGGGGAGAAGGAGTGAAGAAAGAGGAGAGAGAGAGTCCCAAGCAGACTCCATGCTGTCAATGCAGAGCCCAATGTGGGGCTTGATCCCACAAACCTTGAGATCATGATCTGAGCCAAAATAAAAATTCAGTTGCTTAACCAACTGAGCCAACTGAGTTTTCTTTTAGATACTAATAACTAGCATGTAGATTATTTGTAAGTTGGTTATTTTTAAAACTTAAAATGTATAGTTATATAAATAAAAATTGTTTTAACAACAATTATTAACTGAATTGATGAAGAGTATAAAATACTTTTATTATTCTCAGATATTTGGAGCACATTTAAATCAAACATATCAACTATATATATATATATATATATGGAATGACACAATATTAAAAAATAATTCTTATCATATATAAATGATATTTTATACAGTTAGGGAAAGGGGACTCATCTTAAGAAATGAGCTTAAAGGGCGCCTGGGTGGCCCAGTCAGTTGGCGTCCAGCTTCGGCTCAGGTCATTATCTCATGGTTCATGGGCTCGAGCCCCGCGTTGGCTCCGTGCTGGCAGCTAGCTCAGAGTCTATGTCTCCCTCTCTCTCTGACCCTCCCCTACTCTGCTGTCTCTCTCTCTCTCTCTCTAAAATAAATAAAACATTAAAAAATTTAAAAAAAGAAATAAGCTTAAGTATTAGCAGTAAAGATAATTCAATTTTTCACATGTGTCTTGTTTCTAATTAATATCTGCCTGTATCTCCATAAGAGTATGCGTGAATTTAACAATTCTTAGCTTATGAACACATACTAATGTGCTTTGCTCTTTTAATGGTTTGCAGTGCTTTTCAAACTCTAGCAAACCTTTGAGTGGATTTCCTTTTTGTACATATACCCATCATTCTTTTAATACTACACCATATTATCTGAAAGTGCCGTAATTAAGCTGAGTTCTTATGGAGAGACGATGGCTTCCCAGTGTTCCTTGTCTATATGGTTTTCTGCCTGAAACAAGTGCATTACTAGTATAAATGCCTAAAAGTGGAAATGCTGGGAAAAACATAAAGTGCATTTTTCATTTTGAAAGATATTATCAAATGTACTGGAAGGATATTTTACTAATGTAATATATGAGAACATTTTTTTAAACCCTGGTCAGCACTGTGAACATTACAAATATTTTGTACTTGACAAAACTGATTGCCAAGTCTGCCATCTCATCGACGTCTTTAATGTGTTTCTTTTGTTATGAATGTGTTTGGCCAGATTTCAGTTGGTTTTAAATGCTTCTGAATTTTTTTTGCAAGCTATTTACTTTCTTTGTTGTTATTCTTTTAACAATTTTATTTTGCTCAGTGTTGTTTCTCAATTAATTTGACAAGCAGAAAAGTCTTTAAAATGTAGGCAGTTTGGGGCATGTGGGTGGTCCTGTCAGATAAGCTTCAGACTCTATTCAGTTCAGGTCATGATCTCATGGTTCCTAAGACTGAGCCCCAAGATGGGTTCTGTGCTGACAGCACAGAGCCTGCTTGGGATTCTCTCTCTCCCTCTGTCTCTGGCTCTATACTGCTTGTGCGTTCTCTTCTCATTCTCTCTCAGAACAAATAAATAAATAACATAAAAATATAAAATTACTGCTTAAAAATAAAACATAAATCTGTCATGGGTAATCCAAGAACCAAGACCTCCATTCACAGGGCACAGACTCTCTCGTGGTAATACTTCCTTCCTGCCTATTTGTCATCTATGTATCATTTGTTTAGGGTTTCGTATTTTTACTTTGTTCAAAAAGGCAATCCATTGGTTAATTCTGGACATTCAATAATTATCTTGTTAAGAATTTGTCATTGTTTTCTGCTATCATTTCATTCATGAACTCCAATTAGAAGCATGGACTCTACTTCTCCTAGCTTTTACTTCTTATTTTCCATTTTTCATGTATTATACTCTTTTATTCTCTGCATGTTGCATTCTAGCATTCTAGCATTCTATAAAACGTCTTTAGATCAGTTTTCCAATTATTTAAATTGTTCTTCCTGGTCTAATTTATTTTTTTTAATTTTAGAGTAAATGTATTTTATTTTAGAATATCACTTTTATCTTTCTGTATATATCTAGTTAATTTAATTCCTTTTAGTTTTTCTTGCATGCTGAATGATTCTGTTGATACTTTCAAACATCATTAACCAGGACATAACTCATCTGGTATATTATATGCACTTTTTCAATGAGAGCAAATCTAGAATTGTTTCTTTTTTCTCCTTAATATGTACTTTTATCTATAAAATTGTAACACTTTGCTCTTTTCTACTGGCTTTGTGAAAAGCAATGTAAAATTAAAAAGTCATAATGAAAATGGAGAAGGGGACAGGTATACAGAAGGCACAGTTCAGGAAGGGAAAGGCCATGTTTAGGACAATGATAAAATGAAGGAAAGAGAAAACTTTACAGCTAACTTTCTAGAAGAGCTATATTAAACTCTCTTTCCCTCATTAAATTAGCAAATTTAATTCCAAATAGTAAATAAGAGAGAAAAAGAAATTGAAGTTGATTTACACACAAAGAAAACACAGAACATAACATCCTTACAAACAAAAGCTCTCAACACATACTTTGGCAGAAAACAAATGAAAACACACAAAAAAATCCTTATACATGCTGATGGATACAGAGTGTTTTCCTTCCCCACTCCCCACAAAAAGAAACATAATCAGGATTTTCTTGAAAGTTTTTGTATGACTTTTACTTTACATCTACAACTATACCACAGAAATTCAATATGCAAAATCAAATCGCTAGGAATATTCAGGTTTTTCCAGCAAATAAATACAAGGATTAAAAAAAGTGGGGGGGGGGGGGGAGAAAGAGAAACAGAGAGAAAAAAGGAAAAGTAGACTAAAAGAAATTTCAGGGAACCACCAACCAATGAAAATGATGGTGTTGTGTCTGGATGTTCATTCAATACATTGTAATTTTGTTTATGTAACACAAATTAGAAATTACCAATCAAAAAGCATATATATAAGGTTTGTCAAATAAGACTGATACTGGCTTACCTGAAATTCACCATAGGACCAAATTTAAATAATGAATTACAACTAAAAACAAATGATATCATAATATATAATATTATAATTACATTTACATCTATATTAATTAAATTTACCTAGGACTTATTTCAATTATACTAATACAGAATTTTGAGTGAAAATTATATTTTAGCTTTTATTCAAATTAGTAAATATAGTAACGCTGAGCAACGTTTTCTCCCTTAATTTACAAAAACAAAAGTCTTACAGTGTTTTCTATAATATCCAACTACATTTTGGTCAGTAAAACACAAAACCAGTGTTTCACCCAGAATGAAGCATTTGTAGCTAAATCAGTCACAAAACAAGTTACTCAATAAAACAAGCATGGCATGCAACTTACTTTCTCTTCAGAATTTTGTGTGGCCTGATTTCTACTCTAGAAGTACTTTAGTTTAGCCTATATATATTTGCTGCAAAGTTTTAATATTTGGAATGCAATATGACCAGTGATTTGACGTTATATAAATTTAGATATTTTAAGCTATATACAAAATTTTTAAAAATTTATCCTGTCATTTATCTGAAAGAATCAAGGTTTTATCTTATTTTATTTTTTTGAGAGACAGAGAGAGACAGCATGAGCAGGGGACGGGGGGGGGGGGGGACGGTCAGAGAGAGAGGGAGACACAGAATCTGAAGCAGGATCCAGACTCTGATCTAGCTGCCAGCACAGAGATTGACGCGGGGCTCGAACCCATGAACCGCTAGATCATAACCTGAGTTGAAGCTGGACGCTTAACCAACTGAGTCACCAGGTGCCCCAATAATCAGGGTTTTAAAAGTTGGCAGATCTGAAGGCACTCAGTTGGGTAAATGTCCAAATCTTGATTTCAGCTCAGGTAATGATCCCAGGGGCATAGGATCAAACTCTCTATCAGGCTCCATGCTGAGAGATAACTTGTAATTCTTTCTCTCCTTCACTCTGCCCCTTTCCAACTTGCGTGCGCTCGCTCTCTCTCTCTCTTTCAAAAATACATAAAAGAAAACATTAAAAAATTTTGGCAGATATCCAAGTACAGCAGTTTCATGAAGAAGACCTCTTTAACAGAAAGAATATATAAAAATTAGAATACATAGTATATCAGATTTTGAGCCCTAATGTGAGAATACTATTGTCATCTGTTCTCATAAATATTAGTTAATTAGAACCTTCAACTCACATATAGAGAATTCAGATATTTTGTAACTTAGATAAGCTCATGTAAAATTTCACATTATTAAATATTTATCAAAGATAAATTAAATTATGGCATGTTTTTCTTATCCATGCACTCATAGAATTCAGCAGTCTCCATCTACCATTGTAATTCATCAATGTGGGGATTTCCTACTATTATCCACAGTCAGTTAGGCAGGGCAATGTTTCTTATTTAAGAAGTTACTAATATTTTTAACACTCTTTCAATTTGACTTCTTTCCTGACCTGTAAGATTACAAATATGTTTGTTTCTGTATCAATTCTTTAACAGAGATTTTTTAGTTTGTCATTTAAAAAACGAGAGGGTAGTTGATTTAATCATTAGACAGAATAATGTGATCTTCATAAATTTTCACCACTAGATCATGCAAGCAACTATAAGTGAGGTGTTCTTAAGGAAGCTAAAAAGCAATTTTGTCTGAATAAAACATCAGTGAGCATCTCGAGTTGCCCATGTTTAGGAAAATCTTCTTTCCTTTGATACTGTTCCCATATACCACAATTCTAACTAGCTAAGAAATCTGCATTCTGTAGTTCCTATGACAGATACCAGCTTTGTTATGCACATTTGTCCTAGTGTGCTGAAGCCTGCAATTAAGAAATGGAATAGAAGAATATGTTAGAGGGAAAAAAAAAAAAAAAGAAAAAAACCTCACAAGTGAAACTCTTCTTCTCACAGATAATTAGGACCAAACATGACTAGATTCAAGGTTTCTTGACATCATATACAAAATTAGAATGTTTTTAAATGTCAAAGGTTCACTCAAATGTTTTCCAATTACACATTTTTCGATACACCTTCACTAATACTCCTTAATGAGATATTACAATTTCTTTGAGGATCAGCGTTAAAGCACTAAAATTAAAGGAGGGAAAAAAAAAACATAGAAGCTTTTCATACACCTTTCATCTTTTCTCGTATCTCTCATTGCTTCTTGGGGGCACAGCCCTATAATTATTTGGCCTATGCTTCTGAGTACAAGAAAATATTTCTCTTGATTACCAAGAGGTTTTTCTTCAGTACGTACTTAATATTCTGCTTAGAAGATCCTGAAGATATTAACTTATTTGCATTTGAAATCAACAATACCAATGCTGATAGCAAGGTACTGATATTGTTTAATGTATTAGTTGAACAAAAAATATAAACAAATTTCTGTGCCATTTGTTCATCAAAATAATTTTAATATAAAACAAGAAGGCAAATTTCATTAAATGTGTCTTAAATAACTTAAAGTATGTAACTTTTACATATAAAAGGTGCTTGTCTGTTGCTTACAATGATTCGAATATACCTACCTTTTATTGATTTTTTAAATGTTTATTTTTGAGAGAGGAAGAGGGAGAGAGGCAGAGAGACGGAGAGGCAGAGAGACTGAGAGACAAGAGAGAGAGACAGAGAGACAGAGAGACAGAGACAGAGACAGAGAGAGAAAGTGGGGGAAGGGCAGAAAGACAGAGAGGGAGACACAGAATCTGAAGCAGGCTCCAGGCTCTAAGCTCGAACTCCCAAACCTTAAGATCATGACCTGAGCTGAAGTCAGAAGCTTAACCAAATGAGCCACCCAGGTACCCCGAATATACCTACCTTTTATTTTTTTAATTTTTTAATCATATTTTATTGTCAAATTGATTTCCATACAACACCTAGTGCTCCTCCCCACAAGTGCCCTCCTCCAACACCACCACCCCCATTCCCCCTTCCCCCATTCCCCTCAACCCTCAGTTCATTTTCAGAATTTAAGTCTCTCAAGTTTTGCATCCCTCTCTCCCCCAACTCTGTTTTCCTCTTCCCCTCCCCCTGGTCCTCCATTAGGTTTCTCCTGTTTTCCTGTTAGAC